>VWYI01021319.1:136699-265777 GCA_013399455.1 Anthoscopus minutus | reverse complement strand
CTCCGCCCTACGCGCGGTGCGGCCCCGGCGGGCCGCCCTGGGGCTTGTAGTCCGCGCCGCCGGGCGCGCGGCCGCCACCCGCCCCAAGGAACTACGTGTCCCAGCGACCCGCGCGCCGCAGACCTGCCCCACCTGCCGCGGCCGGCGGCACCCGGCGGGCGTTCCGGGGAGGATGAATAAGCGTCGGCTGCGGTGGTGGAGGGGCCGTAGCAGGGCTCTGGCTTGTGTGGGTCGCTCCTCTGCACGGACCGCCCGCCACCGGTGTGCCCAAGGAGAACAGGGCTGCGTCATGCGGTGCGGGAGCGGGCAGGTGTTGCCCGCCCGCTTCTGCCATCCCGAAACCCGTTCGGTTTCGGCCATGAAAAAACACTGTCAGGAGGCACCGGGGACTGCAGCCACAGCCTCTCGCTCCCAGCCCGTGCCGCTCCGGTGTGCCAGTGCCCACGCGTGAAGCAGAGCCTCGCCGGGCCGCCTGTGCCCTGTTACGGCACCTGTGGTGGCTCCTGCTCTTGTCATCCCAAGCACGCTGTGGGCAAGCTGGAATCGCAGGTAGACAAAGGACTTTCATGTACTTAACTCAAACAGACAGACACGCAGGAGAGAGCAACTAGTTTGAAGCAAACATCGCAAGATCATAGTGACTGAGATGAGAAGACACTTCAGGAGGCTGACTGGTCCAGCCATCTTCCTCATGCAGGGAAAGATGCTTTTTGCTGAGCCGTGGCAGGCGTGGCTTCAAAGCCATGCTCACTACTTCCACCCTCATGCTTTGCTGCCTAACGCTCAGTTAAGCGTGACATGGTAGAGCCGTATCTCTCTATCCATGGGGATGTGATTTTTTTGGAGGTGTGATGGGGATCTGGTGGTTAGTGGGGTAAATTTTCTCTCAGGAGTTAATTTGATAGGGGATACACACGGTTCAAATATGCAGAGGTAGGATACTACTGCATAAGGTCTCTCCCAATAATCAGTGCAGTAACACTACCTAAAACCACTGAAGTCCTTAGTGGCTGAAATGTAAGACAAAGGAGGATGCTGCTGTGTGGCCACCATCATATTCTCTGTGTATTTATGCCTGTGTCAGTAGCAGATGTGTGTAAAATTGCAGATGTCATTTTTTTGGGCACACCTTGCCAGGACTAGGCAGGTCAGGGGCATCTGCAGTCCAGCACAGTGCAGTGAAAAGGTGAAAGATGGAGAATATGGTAAGGCCAATGGGCCGCAAGGCCAGGTATGGAATAATGGACTGATGAACTCTGTAAAGGATAGGTAAGTGGTAGGGGACTCTTACCTGCTGTCAGTGGTTACCAGTACAAGCAAACTCCAAGGGACAATTTCACAACCTCCAGGTGCAATCAAACAGCAGCTTCCTTATGCTACCCTTGACAGCACCTCTGTTCCCCTTTCCTTAGGCAACCCTTGACACCTGTCTGACCCAAGACCTAAGTAATTCAGAGAACAAGCCCTGTAGAAAGCTGAAGAGTCACAAACACACTCCCTGTGGGGTCAGACCACTGCACACAGAGACAGAGATCAGGACCAGCCTGATCAAGAGCTGATGTTGTTTCCACAGAAGCCAATGGCACACCTGAAAGCTAACAGAAGTTAAGTTTAGGTACATAAAACGGTGGAAAGCCATTCCTGAACTTCTCCCTCCTTGAGGTTCAACAGGGTTTGGGGGTTGTATCATGTCATTAATCAGCCTTAAAAACATCAGAGCAGTCTCTCTATGGCCAGGAAGAATAGCCATTAGATTTAATGTGCTGCCTTTCTCCCTTCTCCCTCCCTACTGCTGAAAAGCACAGCAGTGAGCTTTATCTCAGATATTGGCTTTACTATGTCACTGGAAAAGCTCTTTAGAATGTAATTTACTTTATCCTTATGCCACACAACTTATGAATGAGGTCCAAACAGTATGAATCATAGCTTGCCATAATAACTGCTAAACACATTGTATCCCCAAAGTGGAAGTTGTTAGAAACTCTGACAAAAAGAATAAAAAGTAAATAATATCCATAATAACTGCAGGGATCTGTGTGTGCTAAGAGGTCCAGGACAACTGGGAGGCCTTGTGGTCAATTTGCTGGAAGCCTGGATTTATCAATATACTGCCCTATAACTCAATTCCTTTATCTGCAAAACATAAATAACAATATTTCTGACCTTTTTTCAAAGAGCTCTGGAAAAGTTCTGTGCATGGGAAGTTCATGTGAAATTATTATATTAGGCAATACAGATGTAATACAAGTATATCTAACTTAGTTTCTGAATGGGAAGGGTGAGCCTCTGTTTAAATTTCAAGTTTTGTGACTCTCTTCAGGATGCCCACTTTAGACTGCAGTGTTTTCCCATATTAAACTTTTATTGAATGCATGCAAAGTTTTACAGTGAAAGAGCAAAAATTAGAGTGGAAGAATATAATATACCAAAATTAAAAAGCAGTGAGAAGAAATACACTTCTCTCTTAAACATTACCCTTGTGTATAGTATATCCTTTTCTTCTCCACAGATCTAGAGGGGGTACCCTGATAGTGTTGCTAGACCTGCCTCTCTTACCCAGTTATTCCAAAAAGCGATTGTTTTAGTTCTTCAGCCAATTGTTAAATAAAATACTGCAGAATGCATTTGTAGGGGCAGGTCTTCACTAAGCCTAAATCCTCATAAAGTGTTTATTCATTGTCACTCCTTAAGATTCATTGTTACTTCTCTTATCCCTTGTGCTTAGAATCTGCATGGGTTTTAATATTTGGAAAGTCCATTTTAAAAAGCAAGCTATCTTGAGATGACTGGACTGAATAAATGAACTCAGAAAAAAGAAAAAAGCTCTTGCTGAATCTCTTAGTCTTCAGTCAGTATCCCTGAAAAGAGATCCCTTTAGCATTGCCTATAATCCCACAAATCCAGGGATTTTCCTACTTCTTTGTCATATGAGGATCATACATTGAGTAATCCCCACTTCTTGACTTCACACACAAATGTATCTGGCAATGTCAAGTCTGCAACAGCAGTGACCATCTTCTAGGAAATTGCCTGAAAAACTGACAACCAACCAAACTGATAACCAAACTGAACCTTCTTAAAAACTCAACATAACTCCTGCTTTGATAGTATGTTGAGCTTACTTTGTTAAAAATAAGTAAGTAAATACTCTCTACTTCTTATCTTTGGATCTCACTTTCTCTAAACCCTAAGGTCACATGCAGCCATAGGCAGGGGGCATGTCAGCTATCCATGATCTGTCAGGAACTGATAAGACTTGGGCTGGGTTCCTGAGAAGCAGCGTCACAACTTAGCTCCCAGAGATGGCAAGAAGGGAGATAAAAAGGATGGTTGGTCAGAAATAGCCAGTGGGATGGTTTTTGTCTGAAACAGAGCAATTTGACAGAAAGGAACTGTTTCATCAGAAATAAATAACGAAACTTTAACATCCATAAATAGCACTGGGTTTGTTTTCCAACTGTGCTGAGAGGGAGATGAGTGGTAGGGAAAGACCTCGGAAGACTCATGCCCTTTCTTTTAATATTTCTACTTGGTAATAAACCAATTACCAAAGCATTTCAAAACCTGTTTTCTCTGGATAGAAGAGATAACACCTTGATTTACTGTCATGCAGCCTCAGACCAAAGTTCATTAATCATTTGATAAATTCACTGTCATAAGGCCAAATTTGGCTTTTATTATATCTCTGTGAATCTGCAATAGCTTCATCAAAATCAATGATTTTGAAGCAAGCTTTAAGTCCTGAAAAAGGGGAATTACCACTGTGATTTACCAGCTTTCAGGAAGCTGCTCTCAACGAGCAGAGTAGCTGGAAGACTGTAATTCTGCCTTGTACTCCTCTTGCTTCCTCTTTCCATTAATGGATAATATCAGCAGCTTATAGAGTATGCCAGGATGTGAGGACTGAGCCAGCAAACAAGACCAAGGTGGCACAAAGAAGGGCTTTGCAGATGGCAGGGCTTAAAAAAAAATTCAGACAGAAGGAACAATGCCAGAGAATGGCTGTGAAAAGCATGTAGGATAATTTAGATGTAGGTTAGCTGCCATGGCAACCATGTACCAAATTACTCCACTTCTGTGTCTCTAAACCTGCCAGCAGCTAATTTTGTCTGTATGTACTTCAGGCTTTAAAACAAATTAAGCCACCTTAAAACTCATGAGGGATTGTAAATGAAGTGCAGATACTGGAACCGCTGTGGGATGCTTGATTTAAACCATTTAGAAAATAGAGATAGTAAAAATAATAGCCCTTAAAAATTCTGATTTCAGTAAGTGGCTAAAAAGTACATAATTTCTTTAACATTCATAGCAGACGGTTTTAACCCTGCGTTTGTACTGCTTTGCCTTGCACATATTTATCAGGTCAACCTGATACTTTTACCTCAAATGTATTTATAAGAGAAAAAGCTATCTTAGCAGCAGCTCTGTTAATTTTTCACTGCAGGAAACTGCCATTTTATAAAAAGAAAAAGACATTTTCTTTTACTCCAGGATTCTTTGGAAATACAGTAAAATATTAGATCCCCAAAGAATAGAAACAAGGCTATCAAAGAGCATGCTGCAAGGCACATGCATATTATTAGTTACTAAAAATAGTCCATTGCTGAGTGTGAGTGAAAATATCCAAATGCATTCCCTTGATAAGTTAAGCATGTATTCCTCTCTCTGGGCACATGTCAAAGTGTCCTCAAATGGAAAAATAATGTTATAATAGACTAACCTCTACTTCCAGGCCACGTACATGTACTCCTAGAGAAACACAACAGAGCCTTCACAACACCTCTACAGAGGAGGTCCACAGACCATTATAGCCATTAGACTCCTCTTGTAAGGTCCATGAAAATTCTTCAGAGTAGAAAGAGGTCTGGTTTTGATCTTCCCACTGCAGCTTGGTGAAAGTCATTGAGATGTTCAGCCATTAGCTGAGAGGCATTAGGGCTTGACCCCCAAAATCAGCAGGAATCTTTGAATCAAGTGCACAAAAAGCTGTGGNTCAATTCTATGATAAGTTTTCTTGGCCAAAATTTAAGGTAATAGCCCTTAAATACCTCATATGAAAAACTAATATGAATAGTTATATGACCACATTCTCCAAGAACATTCAGTTACCCTGTGAGGCCCTTGCACTGTTGCTTTTATGGCTCACTCTTGATACATGAGTGTTATGCAGCATTAAGTGTTTTATTTTTCTTGCAGAGTTTTCATTTGGTTTCATTATTTTAGCCTGTTGCAGTTATCTGTGTCAGCAAAGTTGCTCCAAAGTTGCTTCCAAGCTACATGGTTACCTACAAATTCTAGCTCCAATGCATCTGTGATTCAGCATGTCCAGGACACTTCATTGTGCTGTCTGGGAGTGGTCTGTAGCACAGCTAGGAACAAGATAAGTGGGAAGCAGAGCACAGAGCATGCTTACAGCCAAGAAACCCGTCTCTTGGTGTGTGCAGGTGTAAACTCTTAAGATATTCTCAGGTTAAGTGGCAAACTCAGTGCCCCTTGCCTTCCTGCCTTCTGCAAGTGATAGTTAAAAATGTGTTTTCTCTCTAAGTATATGGCCAACTGAGACACGTTAGATCAGTATGATTGCAACTACCCTAGCAGTGGCTAAGTACCTTTGTGGATGTGAATTATGTCAACCTCAGGAAGAAGTAACAATGTCAGGACTTCAAATTCTGCTGCTTGAAAATCCCTGTTCTTCTAACATCATCCCCTGCTGAGCACTGTGTCTCCTAAGGAGAATATCTACTGCTGACAAACCATCCCACTGATGTGGCCCTGTTAAGTACAGATGGACACCTGGTGTCGATATGTTAACCTGTGCTCCACTGCACGTGATGTAAATTCAGGGTCATTAAACCAAAGATATTTTCAGTTATTATAATATCCAGTATGCCTTGTCTGGCATTACAGGCACAGTCATCAGTAAAGCTGTGTCACAGAAGCATTTCTAATCTGGAATGGCTGCTGTTTGCTTTCAGGTTGGCAGTTAATTGGTCTTCTTTCCCACCAGTACCTCCTTCTGAAGGAAAATCTACTGGAGCTGCTGCTATTCTCTTCTCTGCTTACACTCTGCTCTCTAAGCTGATGTCTGTCTCTTTTTGCGTCTGCTGGACACTTTGCAGTTGCAGGAGATATTGCTATATCTGTCTCTGAACTCTTCAGGTGTTACTGATGTTTTATTGTGGAATTTTCGACTGTCAGTCAATTCCTGTGCTAAAGCACTAGAACACCCAATAAACTTCTAAGCTGGCAAGGGTTAATCCAGGGTCTCTTTGTGGTCTCTTCTGAGGCTTTTTTGTTTGTTCTGATGCTTTGATGCTTTGTCTGGAACTTGAGACTTTGGTTCTCAAGTTGTGTTCCTCTATGGTTTCCCTTTCCTTTGTGACCCCAGGTTAGATCTACTCTTTCCAGCTGTTCATTTGACTTAAGGATGTAAGAGCAGGTGTCCTAGGCCATACCAAAGATCCATACAGCTCCATCTTCTCTCAGCAGTGGCAAGTTGTGGATACCTATGAGAAACAGGGTAAGTACAGAAGGTTCTTTCCTCTTTTATATCTTCCAGTTTCTGGCAACCAGCAGGTCAAGTTTGTGAGCCAAGGGCACACCCAGTCCCTGAACTGAATGTTAAGCCGGTGTTTTTGTGGTAACATTTACAGTGACTACAAGATCTCTTTCTTGAGTGACAAATGCTCATTCAGAAGCAATTATTAGGGCTGCATTTATTAGGGCTGTATTTTTTGCATATGCACTCTTTTGTACTTATCAGCATTGTATTTTTCTGCCATGTTACTACACAGTGAGTTGATAATGTGAGATCCCTGTGTTATTTTCTTGGGCAGATTTTGGTTTTGACTGTTGGAAGCAGCTTTGTATCATTAGCCACTTTGGCTATCCACCATCTTTTTCCAGCCCATTTGTGGATGTGTTGGACAGTGCAGGACTTGTCCTTATCTCCTGTGCTTGCCTTTTTGAAAATTCCTTTAATTGTGAAAAATGATCAGTAGCTCCCAGCTTTGTTTTTCATCCCCTAAACCATTACTAATTCACAAAAGGATCTTCCCTCAAACTAAGGTTTTTAGTGATCCTTCTAAGGTTTGGGGAATCCTGTGAAAAAATTTCCAAAAAATGCCATTACACAAATGCTGGGGGGAATTTGAATAGGGAGAATATAGGAGAGTAAGGATATGTATTCATCTTTGAGACCAGAAAGGTTTTAGTCTTCTTATATATAAACTTTCCCTTAACCTGAGAAAATGATCTAGTCTTCCATACCACTACTTGTGAAAAGGCAGCATATTTCCACTGAAATCCATCTGGCAATGCTGATAACATGGGCTGAATGTTCAGCTTATTAGTAGAATTACTAAGGGTTTTTTCATTTACTCATTTCTTTGAACCCAGTTTTGTAAGCAAGAATACTTTTGTCTCTTCATCACGAACAATTGTACTATGTTCAGAAAGAGTCAAACCTGCTGGGAGGGAATGCAATACTCAAACACCAGTTAGACTTAGGTGGGGTTAATGCAAGTTTATACTGAAGTCCATGAAGGCACAATCAGGGTTTGCATTTTTACTGCCTAACAGGAATAGCTTATGCTGCCAGTGAAGTTGGAGTAGCTTAGTCACTGATTTCAGTAGGAAAAGAAACACCATTTGTCATACAAGATTCCCTTGACCTATCTTTTTGTAAATGATGAAAGAAGACATTTCAGGAAATTTCACAGTATCTTTTTTCATTTGATTCTTATTCCACCTGCTTTGATGGTTACTTTATTTGTCATCTGTCAGAAAATGAAACTCAGTTTATACTCTTAATATCCGATAGAGCTATAATGCATGTCTATGGTCTTGTGTTTAGGAGTGGTGCCAACACTGAGTAATTTTAATATATTATACAGTTGATAATATCTGAACAAATGTTCTACAATAAGTAACTATAGAAATGAAGGTAGGTTTCCTGTGTGGCTTACAATATTATACTAAAATACAAAAGAAACCTGACTGGGTTTCAGTTGTGAAATAATAGATACCGAGCCATTTTCAGGTTTGTTCCATATTGCCAAAATGTTTAAAACAGGTGTGTCTCAGAAAGTTTGTGAAACAATAGTTCACCTCAAAGTAAATCAACATTAGGAAGCAAAACCAGTGCTGAGTGATAGTGCTTAAAAACTGAGAAACAAGAGGAGTTTTAAACAGCAACTGAAAAGATGCTTTGATGTTTTTTAAAGCACTTCCCTATAGTCTAGAAACATGTTAGAGTTTTCTGTGATTATTTACAAAACACTGCATCTTTTATCGGGCTGGTTCTGTAGTTTGGATTACGCCCATTAAACATGAACTTTTTTGTTGCAATATGAGCATGTCAGCAGTTTTTGAAGGTTAAGAAAACATGCTTATAAACCTAACTGCTAAAACCCATTATTTTTTATCTAGAGCATTACCTTATGTGTATAAATGAGGACAAAGGGCAATAAACCTAAAAGCCTTGTTAACTTCATTTGACCAGCCATTATCCTTATGGTTTGTAGAAACAGGCAAACCCCTTTACAGTGAATGCAAGGTAAGCCAAATATTGTTTGCTGAATTCAAGTGACATTTGTAATCAATACCTTAACTTGATGACAGCTGAGAAACTACCTTGCCCTTGCCCTGTGAGCTGAGCACCTCCCATTGCTGCAGAACGACAGGTGGCCTCCCTCTGAAACACGAGGCTCAGCAGTAGCACTGGCAGGAGTATTTGGGTCAAAGACTGCTAGCAGAGGCAGAGGTGGATAACATCACCTGAGGAAAAATTAAGAAAATATTAAGAACTCTGTCTCATTTTACATAAGTCCCTGAAACCTTTAATTCATTTGAATTCACTGAAGGCAAATCGCTTCATGCCTTTAAGTCTACAGAAACCTTGTGACAGCAGGGTTTGCATTGTGTAGTTCTCTGACATGACTTAGGAAGATAAGACATGAACAATGGGGAATTATTAACATGAATAATTTTCCATGCAAATTGGAAGTACTGCAGAACAATAGGATGGTTCTGGCCTAATGGCATCAGGTTTTTTGCAGAGTTGAGTATAAAATATAACAGTAGGAAAGAAATAACAGAGTCAAAAGCTGCTAGAACAACACTGCTTTGAAAAATTAGGTCAGGCAGGTGGACCACAAGATCCCTTTTCCAGGAAATGTTTCCAGAGATTTGGTGCTCAGAAAACATGCTTTGAAAGCCACAGCTGAAGAAAAAACCACGGATTTTCCAAACTTAAAGACGTTTACAAATACAATGCATGATTCTAAACATCTTCATCAGATTCACCTTCATTCCATACCTTGGGGTCAACAGGATTATGTCGGATGCATTTGCATCTATATAAATCAAATATGTTGCATCCTTCAATATAGGAAACAGAGAAGCAGCATAGAAAGATTAGCAAGTGAATTTTTCTCCATGCCTCTTTGTGGGTTGTCGTATTCAGGAGAAAGTATGTAGGAAGGAGGAGAGCTAGTGGAAGATGTAATGAAAGCTCCCTGTTCCTTGGGGTAGGTATTTGCTGATCTGATTTTCCCAAGACTGTTTCTCTGTTACATGTGAAACAGTTCGCAGCTGAGCAGCAGAGCTGGTGCTAGTCCAAGTGGTAATATCTTACACTAGTTGAAACACCAGTCCCAAGAAGCTCAAGGGAAAAAGAGTTCTCACAAAAGATAATAATTGTTCCACTCCCTGGCTATTCTGTCCTCTCCTTGCTGAAGCCTCCTCCATTTACACACATCTGATACCTGTGGGAGTGGTCCAGCAGAAGCATTTCAATTTGACATTTCGATGAACAGTCTGTGGAGCAGCAGGATGTTCTCTGAAACAAGCAGACCTCTTTTGATTTATTCGCTCCAACACTGGGGATAATTTTAGAGCATACATGACAGGAAACAATTTTTTCATCAGCAAACAGAACAGGGAAAAGCACCAACTATTGAAGAACAGGAGCTATGACATGATGCCCATGCTGCATATTCAGCGCCTTTCTGCCTGTAAAAGGAATTCAAAATAGAATATTCACAAAAAGGATTGATTTTTCTGAGTCAAAAACTACTGTATGACTGTGTGATCAAAACTCCCAATGTTGTTTATGGTCTATTGGAAACCAAAAGATGACAACCAGCCAGTTCCAGTTCATCAAGTGCAGCACTGAAATCAGAAGAACTGTATCACTTGCCCATAAGTCTAAAAGGTTTCCAACAAATTGCTGATATAGAAGAGGTCAGTCAACCATTTCTAGTACTGGGGAAGGATGGAGGGAAAGATAGAAGGAATTATACCCTTAGAACAAAATTGCTGTATGTCTGTGTTTGGGAAATCTACATTGCTGCTGGCTCTGTGAGCCTTTCTGTGGTTATGGGGACGATTTCAGTCTCTGCATCTTCGGGTGCACTTGGAAGTCTGGCATCTTCAATGCATACTAGATTCTCTACTGAAAGTCTTGATGATAATTCTTAAAATTAAGAAGCTGTTTTCCTCTGCCCATGTGAAATGAAAAAGAAAGTGAAAATTTGCACATCAACTTCTGTTGCAGTGATGAATCATCAGTCAATACAACAGCTTTTGTATTTTGTACACAGGTTTTCTGCCTATGTGGAAGAAAGATTACCCTGTTTCTTCAGTCTGATAGCATAAACCCAGCCAGATCTCTAAAGTTTCTTTCCTTCTTGAAATTTTTCTCCAGAATATCATTTTATGTCCCTCATTATTTACTATGCAAACTCACCACTTTGAGAGTGACTGAAATAAAATGTGACACAAAGGGAGTGCTCCTGTATACATTGAGTTAAGGCATGGAAGTCCTTGCCGTAAAAGCCTGAACTTTTAAATGCAGAACTGAATCAAGTATCACCTCCTTTAGTTGGTCACCTAGCTGCACAGAGGTGAAATCAGGGGAAAACCCCTTCTTCAGTACAAGTGATGATGACAGCTGTTCCTACTGAAGGTGGTATTCCTCCATGGTGACTTCAGAACAGTGTCAGATTTAAACTGGCCTTTGGCTCTTCTTGGCTTTAGACACACATCTTGGTCGTGAGCCTTCAGTGACCCTCTCATGACGTTAGTTTTTTGGCTGACCAGCAAGAAGGTTGCTATTTCAGCAAAAATGCAGGATAAATGGTGACAGTTGCATGGGCAGCAGCAAAGTCAGAAGCGCTACACTTCTTGGAAATGAAAGACAGGCATTGAAGCTGCTTCAAGATTAAGAAGCAGAAGAAAACTATCCAGTTCCTGAGACCAGGTACCAGCTTTAGCTGCACCCAAACATCAACTTGACTGGACTCTCACCTCACAACTAAACTCACTGGCACTTTGGCAGTGAAGCCTAGATGCACAAACTTGTGAGGATGCACACTCCAGCAGGTAATCTAAACTTAGACAAGGTGCATGTCTTTCCCTAGGCCTTGAAATTTTACTCAGCAGTTGAATAAACATCCAGGATGCTGTTTATCTGTAAACTGATATGTGCTTTGCATGCTTGTTGTGTGCCTTTGATAACAAAGTAGTTCTGCCTTGCTTTGGCTGTGGTATGGAGGTGGGAAAACTGAGCTGATCTAGCACCCATGCAAATACACAGCATTACTAGTTGTGCAATGTAACTCTCAGTCTCAAATATTACTTATGCATTTTTCCATCACAGTTAATATTTTGAGTAGTTTTAATTGTCATCTATGGGTAGAATTTTCAAAAGTGCAAAGTGTCAGCCTAACTCTGCTTTCAACAAAATTGACGGTATTTTTATTGACCTTGAGTTTGGGTGATGGTTGTGCCCTATAAAACATTTCATCTTGTATGAGACCAAAAAGAACATCCAAAAGAAAACCTGCTTCTGAAAGCATTTGGCTAATTAAGTCTTTCTTTCTCTGTCTCTGCTTTCCCGGAGTATTTTAAACATTGGGAAAGGTATCTGACCATGAACATATCAGACAAATGGGGACAAAAACCTGGTTTAGAAAGGTTGACAGGTCAAGGATTGAAAGGGTTAACATCTGCAAAATTATGTAAGAATTAACTTTCTGTCTACCAGTGAAAATATATTTTAAGTTTTCTTATCTCTAGTGCTCATGGGAACCTTTTAGAAAAGTCTCAACTCTTTCTGTGCCATACTTCAAGGGCTTGTACAAAATTGTTTTTGACCTGCCATTTCTGAAACCTCATTCACTGACAACTTCTGGCACTTTGTCCTAATGCTGAAATCATCCCTTTAAAATTAGTGATTGCACCATTCTCCAGTATCCTACATGGTCTTCTAGAGTTTCACACTTGGTCATAGGGAGGGTGGTTAAACACTCAAACAGGTGCCCACAGAGATTGTGTGCAACCAAAACCCAACTGGGCAAGGCTTGAGAAACCTGATCTGTGTGTGTGACATGGTCCCTGTTTTGAGCAGGAGCTTGGACTACATAACTTCCAGAGATCCCTTCCAATTTCAATTAAGTTTTGGACTCAGCGATTTTGCTTCTTTCTCCCAGGTACCACCCACTGCTATGGGAGATCTCACATAAAAATGCAGCTATTGTAGTTCTCCCCTGCTAGCCTTGGCCTTTCACAGTTGGTTTATTCCTGGACCTTCCCTCTGCCCTCCTAATAAATACCCTGTTTCACTATCTTCTCATGATGTCTAGCCATCAGATTAAAGACAAAACAGACAGAACTTCGTCTTTCTTCCAAAATCCTGAAGTTCAGTCTCACTGTTAGGTACCATCTTTTTCTTACCCAGCTTTTTAAGATTACATATTCAAGCTGTATCTAAACATTGCCATTTCTTTTTACATCAAATCTCTTACAATCATCCCTCCCTTTCAGTAATGAGTGACCTAAGACAGGGTTCCAGAGATGTGAGGTTTATATTAGTATTACATCTACTGTACATCATTCTGTGGGGATTATTTGGTTGGGGTTTTTCTGCACTTTTTGGTGGCTCCCTTGAGATATTCTACAGTTTCATAGATCTTGTTTTGTTTTCCATTTGTTTTTTCTTTTGTTAAAAGACTTAACTTTCTCAGACAATTTTTTTAAAAGGCAATTTCTATAAACTAAAATTAAGATTAATACCATAATCTTAGCTCTCCTTCTAGTTCTCATGTCACATCTTTACTATTGTATGACAGGAAGGGCGGTTGCAAAGATAGTGGACTTAAGATTCATAACACTTGGTCTTGTTTCCTGCATTTCAGTAGGTCCACAGTACAGAGTTTCATATGAATTAGCAGTGCTTCAGTTGGAATACATGAAGAGTTTGAGACATCTAATTTACATTTTGAAAGCAGAGTTCTTTATTTAAATCTGCCTTTGGTATCTATCTACCTATTGAAGTCTAAAGGGTAAACATAACCAAAATCTAAAAACTGCACCTCAGAAAAGTAGGCATAACACTGTTTCCACCCTCTTAACCTCCCTCTGGGTATGAGAATCTTAACATCATTCCAGCAAGGAATATATTTCATTATGTTTCCAAGGCATAACTGGGTATCCACTCTTTTGAATGAGTGGAGAGATATAAACAAAAATTAAATAAAGCAAAACAAACAAACAAAAAAAAAAACTCAACAAAAAACCACCAAACCAAGCAATGAAACACCACCAACAGGTTGTACTGCTTCAGCTTTTAAAGGGCGGCCTTTTGAGAAATGCATATTTTCTAATGCTGCAGCCTTTCAGAAGAGATTCTACTTTCTAAGAAAAACAGTGAGAGTAACTTCTCTTGGTAATTGAGAGTAATTTCATCTTGGTCCTGTGAGTTAGGCTAGGACATGCAGCTGAAACTAAAATCTTCCATACAGTTTCTGTTTTCAGAGAATATTTTTGAATATCAGGTGACATATGTGGGTGGGGGAATTTCAAGATTAGCTTTAATCAAATCTCAGCTTTTGCTGGAACTTCCCAAAGCCTTTCTCACCTTTTGCTCCTGACTCAAACATTTTGCTAGTTTTGGGTGCATTCCAATTAGAACCTAAAATACTTGATTTTGGTTTGTTGTCTTGCAACAACAAAACTGTTCCAAGTACTCCCAAGTTTCATTTCACCATACAGATTTATCCTTTTAGCCTTCTGTTGTGAAGCTAGCTCTAAAATGTTACCTCTGTATCTGAGATACAGACCACATTTAAATAAATCTGGTGATTTCCAAAAGACTTTTAGTCTGAATAAGGAAGGAAAAATTGGTCTTTCACCACAGGCAATGAAGATAGAATTAACAGGACTGAAGATAACTGAAGCTATAGTGAAAGCAGCTTCTTGATACCATTTTAGAAATAAAAGATGAAAGGAAGCTTCCCTATGTTTCTGTGTAGAAAT
This sequence comes from Anthoscopus minutus, assembly GCA_013399455.1. Lineage (NCBI taxonomy): Eukaryota > Metazoa > Chordata > Aves > Passeriformes > Paridae > Anthoscopus > Anthoscopus minutus. The sequence goes on along the minus strand of VWYI01021319.1, from coordinate 251,458 downwards.
ATCACTCGTTCAGCAGTGGTCAGCAGAAGAACTTTCTAATACAAGAGAGTAGGTTCATAAAGCGAGAGTTGGAGAGTGAACAAATAATCCCGAACAAAGTAAATGCTTTTAACCTCATTCTTATGTGAAAAAAATATTAATAAAAGAAAAAGGAAAATGGAAAGTTAGAGCTGAAATTTCTGATCAGAAAGAAGATACTTGGGGAAAGAAATTTATTTCACACAAGAAAGGCCTAGCAGGAAAAACTGTTAAAACGGGTCCTTACAGGTATTTAGTGTGTAATATAACAGGTCTCTTTTCTGGTTGAGAACTTTCAGGATGTCATAGAACATATAAACATACTAAATCATACCAGAAACCATCCATATCTTTCCAGTGATAACTGGTTAAATACACTGTGATTTTCCTCCTTTAGCTTGCCTTCAATTGTTCATGCCTTTTCTTTGGCTTTCTCCTTCTTCTAACCTCACAAGTATAAATTTTTATCTGCTTCCCTCATTTAACATCTTGTCTTGCCATCATGATCCTTTCCTACTCCAGCTTCTGGTCTCTTTTACACTTCCTTGCATCTCTCCCCCTCTCTTATTCTAAGCTTTAATTGTCTGCCTGTTTTTCCTCCCAACACAAATAACCTTGATTATATTCTATTCTTAATTCTGCTACTTCTACAGATTTTTCTCTCTCATGTCTGTCAGAATAAGATTCACTAGGAAGCAGATAAATACAATTTTCATCAATTAGGCAAAATGCCTAAAATATGGCCAATATTCACATACAGGACATTGGCAGAAATGTGAGCAGCATATTTTTCCTCTTCAAAATCAGTGAATCAGTGAAATCAGTGAATCAGTGAAATCAGTAAACAAAGCTTTTCCTATTGATTTTAAAAATGTATTTTTTCTGAACTCTATTAACTATTTCTAGTTGTTACTTTCCAATATCTGTGCTATTTTTCTTTTTTTTTCACTATGTACCATTATTAGTTTGGGTTTGTTTTGATTAGTTTACTTTGCATTGGTGAGTTTTTCATGCTGGATGGGGTTTGCTTTCTTCCAAACCATCTACTCAGTTTTTATTCCTTACTGCATTTTCATTTCTTTCAACTAAGTCATCCTACACTACCAGTGTTCTCCCTTAACTAGCTACAGCCATTTCTTGCAGGCTTGATTGGTAAAACATGGGAGAGCTCTTTCTTTTAGAATTATTTTGTAACATGGTCTCTACTTAGACAATGCACCTAACTGATGATTTTGGATACTCCAAGTATGTTGCACATGGCATGAGCTGGATTTTTAAACTACATCTCAGGCCTCCACCAGTTCAGTTCCTGGCAAATGAGCTCAACTAAACTGGTTTCATCATAGAACCAGTGGCTTCTTAACTGCGGCTTACAGTTGTAGCACTGCAGAGGCTTCCCATTCGTGGTTGTTCTTGGCACAACTACATCATTTCTGAAAATTTCACACTCATTGGCTTCAGGGTCTCCATTGTCTCCTGATTCTCCTCCACCCTCTACAACAGCTCACAAAGCTCTTTGGAGGCATCTTCATTCCACCCCAGCACTGCAAGGAGGATGGGGTGTTCTGTCAAATCCTGGGTTTAGTTCCCTTCTTTTCTTCTGCCCCTTACCTTTGAATAATGACTTCCCTGGTTCACTTAATGACTTCACACTCATCACTTACAGATCCACATTTCCACTCTAGGCATGAATCATTTTAGCCAAGCTAACAACTCAGCCTATCTTTCTGACAGCTCACTCTGGATGTGTAATCATCAGTGGAAGCTTAATATGGTTAATTGTTCTCCCCCAGTAATTGTTTTTCCTAGCTTTAACAACACAGCGTTGCATCATACAAGTGTTTCAACAAAGACAACTTTCTACAATAAGATTTTTTATTTAATCTCATTTTTTGAGACACCTCTTATCCTTGCTTTTTTAAATCATGTGAAATTTAACCCAACCAGTTTTCTGTTTGAAGGACCCATCACAGTCCAGATCCTAATCTACTGACTGTGTGTTTCCTATTGAAATGCTGAATGTGAGAGGTCCTTTAAAATATCTTGTTACACAGCCACCTGTCACATTTTGAGATCTACACCTTTGCTTTTTTCTTTTATCCTGCTTATGTGTGCCATCATGTTTCCCTGTAAAATGGTCCATTACAACAAGTGTGAGCCCTAGTTACACAAATAGTGAGCTACTTGAAGTTCCATCTTCCATACTAGAATGTGTTCCACTGTTAAGTTTTTGGGTTACACTTAGGTTATAAACTCCAAGAGGAGAAAACCACCTTGACAGCAAAGGGGTTTATGGTACTTTAGTAAAAATTCTAATTTAAATATAAATGTATGCAAATTAATAATGTCTTGTCCTTATATTATTGTATGGTTCTGTACAGAGTTCCTAAATACTATAATCCTTCCATAAATGACATATTTTCCAAATAAAATTTACTACTAAAATACTCTGGGCAAGACTTATAAATGCTTGCACATTTCAAATAATTGTGTACCAAGTTATTTGGTTCAATCTTATTTACTTACTAGAGTAGATGCATCCCATATTAAAGTCAAGTAAAATGACTACCTAGAACATGTATGCTCAGTCTGGAAACTGTGGGAATAAGCAATTAATAAATACAGTACAAATTAAGAACTCTGATGAGCTCCCTAGCTCTTTAACCTGAGCAGACTTATTTTAGAATAGCTTTTTTTATAAATCAGCATCCAGTGAACTACAGGATAATGTCTGTATATGCCACTACAGGAATATGATATGAGTGCCAAGTGAAGTGACTATGCTGTTGCATGAGCAGCTTTTTGCATATAGAGATTTATTTAAACAGTGAAGATTCTTGATCTATATATGAAATTTTTTTATATGATGTAATTGGAAAGAACTGCTACAGAGGAATATCCTGAAATTGCCAGAAAATAAAAATGTGAATTGGTAACTAAAGAACATTTATAAATATACCATATAACCACTTTACTATAAAGAAGCATATATAAAAAAATTTAGGAAAAGGTGGCAATGATAGAAATAGCTTAAGGAAATAGAAATTCTGCATAATATGCAAACTTCTTAAGAAGCAGAAATAATTTGACTTTTTAGATTTTTTTATGAATTTAATGAGTTTGCTTTAATTAAATGCTGTATGGCATGATATATTTAATGTAACACTACACTCTACTGAGTGACATACCTGGTATAAGGAGGTGCCAAGGTAAGGAAAGTAAAAGAAACCTGTGCTTTTCACCTTTGAGGTAAGTTCTTACAGGATCCAAAATTGATCAACATTTTTATTTGATCAACTGATTTATTGTTGATCATTTCAACATTTGATTATTTCTTAATACATCTTTTGCTGTTATCTACCTTATAGTTTTCATAACATGGGTAAACAACAGCAGTGTGGTTTTTCTAGTCCTTTTTCTATTGTAAGTTCAAACCAATAACATTTCCATTATCATTCAGCTAGAAAATTATATTTTGGTCTAAAGACCCTGTAAAAGAAATAAAAAAACTTCCTTCTTTTTCTGAGTTGTTCTCACAGAATAAACTGCTTAAATCAAGGCAAACTTATATATAAATTTTCACACTAAACACAGCAGAGGATAATGTCTACAGTTAACTTGACCCAGTGATCTGTAGTCATAATGGTGACTACATTCATTTCCAGTCACTGGAAATAAATACAGGAATAATGGGTTTGATTTCTAGATATATTCACAAGCAGCTGAGCTAAAGAACCTGTTCCTGTCACCTGTCAGTGTATTGACACATATACAGAAACAGATATTTTCCCTGCATAATGTCTCACCAGCCTGTGACCCAGTCTGGTACGTGAAATTCCTATATGCCCACTAGTAAACCTAAGCTTTATTTTTAAATTCTGCAAATATCAGAGGCCTCCTCTCTTCTTTCATCTGACGAAATCTCCTCATGTTCACTCAGCTTTTCCCCACTGCTTTATGATGGGCAAAAGTTCCCATCACTTTCCGCAAAGTGTTTTCACCAAAACACTTTCCAAAACTTTCCAAAATTGTTATTTCCAGGGAGTGGAACTAAGATAGCCAGCTTGTTTCACCATGGGACAGCTAGTAGGCTTAGGACTCCAGCCTACAGGTCTTCCAAGTTCAGTTACATCTATTGGTGTGCACTGAAGATTGTCTACAGAGTTGCCTTAGTTTCTCTGAAGCAATTTCTAGGTCTTTATGCCCCTCTCACCTCTTGTCCAGCTGTCTGGGACTCCCCCAGCTGTGGCTGAATGTGGATTTCCCCCTAAATGGGGAAGTTCCCCAGAAGAGACAGGACTTACAGAGAAATAAATGCAAGTCTCTCCAGTTGTACTGAGCATCAAAAAGATTCCCCAAGGGACTAAGACAGGGATGATTATTTCCTTCCCATGAACTGCCTTCTTTCTGAATCTTGTGCTCACCCTTCAGAAAGAAGGAAAAAAAAGCAAAGATTGAAAAATAAGTACAGGAATCTTGACAGTCTAGCAGAGGATGCATAGTCAGAAGTGGAAGCGGGGATAAAAAGGACCATGCATGCAGATATACCATTTCTGCCTAATACTGGTTTTGAGAAAATGGCCTGGACTTCTGGGAGCTCAACCTTAATAAAGGCTGAGGAAAACCAGAGGACCACATTCTGCTCTATCACACTTGAGAAGCAGAGAGGAGAGATGAAAATCTCAGGAAAGCTGATACAGGGACAGTTGGCCCATGTAACAACTTTCATATCCAGCCCAATATATTTCTGGAGGAAGTAACTCAAAAGAAGAGGGTAGGGTAGGTCAGTCCTGTCTGACCTTAGAAGGGGTCTGACTGTGACTGCAGATGCATTTTTGTTGTTAATGATGCTCCTTTTTTTGAAAATGCTGCCCTGTTGCTTAACCTGATTATAACACATGAATCTAGTCCTACTTCTGAAGCATCAATAGGAATTTGACATGAGTGGGATGATGAAAATTGAGTTCTATACTTCCATAGACATTGTTCTACTGCATTTAGTTTAACCTCACTGAAATATGGATGGGAGCATCCATCTTCATCTTCATTTTTTCTCTAATATCTACTTCTTTGAAACTTCCCTTTTTGTTCCACTTTATATCGTGCTCTGTCCTCAAATTCACACACTTTCTATTCTCCATATTCTTCTTCTTTCATTTCAGTTTAATGATTCGTCTTCTTTGGGGTCAAGAACAGCTTCACATGGTATGATGTGTGAAACGTGGGAGCATTTACAGGAACTTGGAAGCATTTCTATAAACATTCTTATCAAAAAAGGAACATTTTAAAACATAATTTGGGGTAGGGGTTTTGGGGTTTTTTTAAGGTTAAGTAGTTTCAGCATCTTCAGTGGTTTCCCTTTGTAGAAAGAAAGAAACTAAAAAAAAATCATTATTAAAGCTAAATGGTAATATCGGAATAGTTTCAGAATGAGCTTTAATTACCTCAGTGCTTTTTGTGTCTGATAGTGACATCTTTTGTTTACACTGAAGTAGTGCAACCAATATTCTTTACTTTGGATTATTGCTTTGAAGAGTCAACTTGGTAGCTGCAATTGAGTGGACACTTATTACATAGCATGAATTCTTTCACCCATAATTCCAGTTTTGCCTTTTCTCTCGTGCCAGTGATGAAATGACGATTCAGACAAACACTGAAATTAATCATTTACAAATTTTGTATCTCAATCAGATCCTGAAGCTTCCAACTTGACATCCCACTTCCTTTCTTGTCTCTATACAAGTCCCTATTCTGCAACTTGAGAAGAAAAATTTCCACTAGATCCTTATGCCACAGATACTAATCCATGCTAAGTTATTACTTTTTCCCCTTATTTTAAGTAGGCATGACTGAGAAAGAGCCATAGGGGGAAAAAAATCTGTATTAATAGTTTCCTGTGGGTGTCTGTCAATACATCCTGTCACAGTCTAAATCAGGGACTGACTTTTATATGAAGAATACAAAAATTAAAGAAATTTAAAATTAAGATCAATCTCAGTAACTCAATTTTAATATTCTCTTATTTTGCATGCACAGATATTTTAATACTAACTTCATTAACAAAGAAAAAATGAACTTTAATCAATCATGAAACAAAAAAATCTTAGAAGGTAAAAATGCTGGTCAAACAGTTATATTGCTATTTTGCACTAAGAAACCTTTTTATTTTTATAAAAGACAATAAAGCAGTAAAATGAATATCAGTTAAGAGACTGAACATTGCTTTATCCACACCAGTCTTGCCTGGAGAAATTTGGGCCCGTATTATGTTCTCCTTCTCTTCAAATTGATGAAATAAGCAGTGAACAAACAATATAATGGAATATTTAGACCTATGGCAAAGAAATATGACTCCTAGTCCTAGTAGTGCAACAAGATCAATGTGCAGGTGTTCATGACAGGCCTTTTCAACTGTAATCTGTTTGTAGTCCTTCTGCTAGAGTCTTGCTCCATTGTGGATTTGAATACAGCAAAAAATCTCAGTGAGAAAACATCCAAGATCTAGGTGGCAATCATGCCAAATGGCCATGGCGTGGTTTACCTCAGTGAAAGACCCAAGTCAAGCTCTGCAAGAGCCATCAAAATTCACCTTTTGGTTAGCCTGACATGCATCCTGAGCCTGCTGTTGCTGTACCAGACTTTAGTATATAACTTATTTCAAACTGCTAGGGAGCAGGTTTGAGTACTAAGCACCAAGACAAGAGTAAATGCTGCATGGTTTTATTCAAATATGCTTACATACTTCAAATCTTCAAATAACTTTGCCATGTGTAGCACAGTTATGAGTGAATCCAGCAGCTGTCTCTAGTCTAATACCCCTATACCAAAAACCCTCAACAGATTTGACTCCTCCACCATATGCTGCTCTGTTCTCCCCTCTACAAGTCACCCTGTTCTAAGTGCAAATTCCCAGAGACCTCTGCTTCCCCATTCATGATGTCCTCCAGAAGGCATTTGCCAGTTGTCACCAACAAACGAGGATTTATTATGAGACTTCAGGCAGATGAACCTTTCTTTCACCAGCCACGATGTGTTTCTTACTCCTGGAAACCAGCAGCTGTGTGGCAAGTTGAGAGTCTGCCTGGTTTTTTGCCACTTGAACTCAAACGCAAAACCAGATGAAATGGCCACCTTCTCCACTTCCCTAAGTGGCCACACTGGACTTGTCAACCAGATTGTGCAAACCATTAGTACCCACACAAAAAGGGTGGAAAATCTCTATAGTACTGTCCTAGGTTAAGAAAAAGGGCCCCCTTGCAATTGTATGTGCAACTCTACTCTGAAAACTTTTCTGAGTGGGACTAGTCAGACGAGGCAGAAAGCTGGCTTAGCTCCTGAGAGTGCCAGATGGGAGAGAAAGCTTCTGATGAGATGCAAGCCACAGAGAACAACTTTCCAGGAAGGGAAAGTCCCAGAAACTACCATCAGGAAAACAAGCCTGTGGGAAAAGCAAGCCACAGTCTTTTCCAACCAAAATTAGCCTCACTTTAGGCGTCATTGAACATTCAGTCTCTTGTTGTCCTGAAATACTGAAGGGAATTACCAGCTACCAGATAGAGATGGGGGTAACCAAGCAGCTTATGTTTTCCAAAATGTTTAAGATAATCTAAATGCCTTTCCTTAATGTCCAAGCCAAACATCTTCTAAAGAAATTCCGTTAGCACTCTAGGGTTCATATAAACTGTTTTCCATTGATAGAAACATCAGTTAATCTACTTGTTGTAGCAAGGCCACAGCGATTTTCAAATCACTTCAGTCTGGAAAACCAGATAAGGACAGCTATTTAAAGAAACACCATACAATTTCTACACACTAACCATAAAGCAGATTCCTCCTAGCACACAGAATGAAAATAAAATCTTCCACAGCAGACCACTTCTATTTACTTTGCTGTCATCAGTTTGTTGGCTGGTCCCTATGAAACTTGTCTTTACAGCAATGCATTTTTCTGTCATTCTATTACCACCCACTCAAAACCTAGAGGAAAGCATAAAATGATTCAAGATGATCTCAAATTTGTGCCACTTGCAAGATATCCAAAACTTTTTTGCCATAGACTTCCTGAGCAACTTGTTTCATCACTGTGTCAAGCTTAATGCAAGAAGAATGTCTTTTCCTCCAGAGTACAGTAATGTTAAATACTGTGCCAGTGAAGTAATTCAGATACCATAAAACAAGCATAAAATTTCATTTGCAACCTTATATGTGCTCTTCAGAGAAAAAGTCCAGGTGAGGGGAAAGGAGGTTGCCCTGAACTGGGGGCCAGGTGGTAACATTTAGGAATTTTCTATCATTTATAACCTCACAGTGACCTATGAGTTGCAAGGAGCATACACAGAACCTTTATCATCCTTGCTACCTATTGCCTCTCACTTGCAGAGGATGTGGGTGATGTGGGTTACCAGAAAATGTTCGTAGAATATGTTCCTTTTGCTTGAGAGCACAGTTGATAGTGAGATCAGCTGTTGATGAACAATTCCATACTACAGCCTTGGATCTCGTTCCATCTGCATGGGAGTTATCAAGCACAGGGTTGGGAGCTGCACAGGAACACTTTTATCTCTGAGGTAACCTCTCTTCAGGAACAATGAGCTGAAAACAATGTTCTACTGCCCCATGAAGTAGTGAAAATACATCAGGGACCTTCTGTCAATTTTGGCAAATGTTGGCTGTAAAAATCAGTGTGGTGGTCAATTCAAACCATTAGTTATGGATTCCCATTTAAGTCAACTTGAAATAAAATTGGAGTGCAATTTCATTCAGAACTTTCTTCTCTAGCCAACTGGATACCATTATTCAGCACATTAAATACTGTTCATCATCTTCCTGTATATTTGGCAAACCATTAGATCCCTGGTAAAGAATGAAACTTCATAAATGTGAGATGATTACTTTCAGCTTTGCCAGGAAACTCCTAAATGTACATAATTTACCTGACTGTATATTTGCAATATTTCAAAAAACGCTGGTTATTGAGTCTCCCAAGTGACCTCCATGAAATTAAGTCTTCTAATAATGTGAGGGAGGAAAAGGAATTGTTTAGAAAGGAAACTGTGTAAACCCTACAAATGAAAAACTGAAGAACTACAGTTCCAGATGGAGGGAAAAAGCCCTCTCTGTAGAAAAGCATCTGGGAGTCCACCAAGCATCCAGGAAAGGTCCAAGGTCACAGAATGAGTAGAAATGCATTGATTTCAGTTCAAGTTTTTTACATTTTATATGCAGTCAACGTATCAAACTTTTAGACTTTTTGGAAATACGGCTACCTCATCTTTGCTGAATTTGCTAATAGTAAATATTTAGGAAAAAATTCTACTTTGGGAAAAAGAAATAATACTGTGATTTCGTGCAGGCCTTATACTCTATCTTTTACTTCTATTACATGTGAGGGTACACACTTTTCATGTAAGTACATAACTATAAGGAAAAGAAGTTCACAAAAATGTAAGCCAAATTTATGCAGCTGGAGAGATATGCTGGTTTTAGCCTTACACACTATCTCAGTGAAGAGTTTTTATGAATAAACTATGCCTGGCACACACATGAAGCAATAAGAAAAGTAAAGGTGCTTTCTGCAACACCCATAACATACCCAGCCCCGTAACTATGCAGGAAGACTGGGATGGATAATGATTTTCTGAAGCCAATATGCAGGAGGGAAGATTTTTTCATATGCCTCTAAACAAGAGGTGGGTCTAGATCTGCTTCACCAAGCAGATCATCAAGTGGGGACTTCCCTTGATGGGGAAATCCTTAACTTCTCTATCATAGTGGTTTTCCAGCCAGGTCTGAAAGTAAGGTGACAGGTAAGTCACCACAGGGAACATTGTGGCACTACTCATGTGTGAGACCGTCTAGGCCACCAAAAAGGGACGAGTTTTCGAAACAGGCATGGAAATGAAACAATGCCCAGTCACAGAATACAGATACAAGGAAATGAAGGCTCAAACAGATTCTGGAGCAAGGAAGGCCCATAGGCTTGGTGGTACTTCTGATACTCATTATGTAATTTCATTATATATATGTGGTTGTGGAGACCCTTGGAGACATCCCCTCGGCTGGGGGAACAGAAGGGTTTTCCCCCAAAAGGCTGTTGGGATCCCATTGGCTCCTTCTCCTTTTTCTGTCCCTGGGCCACTCCCTCCCTATTCCCTGATTGGGCCCGGGTCTACGCGCTGCTGGGAGACCAGGATCAGCCCTGGCCTGGGGAGAAGGAGAAAGGCGGACCCAGGATATGTGGGTGCCCAGGAACTCTGAATATCTCACCGCGCGGCTGAATTAAACATCTGCGGATATTGTGCAAAGGCCCCAGTTGCTTTTTTACCCTGGACTTTACTAGCAAATATTCAAGCTGCTACATGTGGTCCCTTTGCTTTCTCTCACAACTTCCTTTTCAAAAACTTGTACACTACACATGCTAAGATACTGCCCTACTGTTATACTGGGACCAGCTTCTACGTGGCTGCCAGGCCACTCAGGGTCTGGCCCNGGGGAGGGGAGGATTTTTAAACAGCTTCTGCTTTTTCACAAGCCCTTCCTGCAAGAGCTCTTGCAAGCCAGCTTTGTAAAGTGAGAAGCTGAAGAATCAAGCAGTAGTTTGATGCAATCAATTCACTACACTTGATTTTCATTCATAGGGTTTAGTATCAAGGTGGGTACTTTGAAAAGCTCTTTTCTGAATGTCATTTAATTTTTCCCCCTGGTAGTTACACAGAAAAGACACTATAGAACAAATCTGATCTCAACTCCTTTATAACAGCTCCTCCTCAACACATAAAAGTGTTGACTGGCAGAGATTATGAGATGTCTGTTTGTTTTGTAACAGAGACAACTGCCAAGAGTTCTAATATTATTTATTAGGAATATTAAACTACAGTGTTCCATGGCTCAAATCCTACAGAGGTACCTACTGCAGTGGTACATCTACTGCAGGTCTGTCACTAGGTTCCTGTTAGATTTAACAACAGTATCAGTTCAAATCCCAAGAAATTCAGCTCAGCCTTTCATCTTTCAGATTACAAATATAAGATAAAGATGTGAGACTCTTCCTGAATATGACTCCATTTCCAAGGTAGATTTTTTGAATACTGACATGGAGATATAACTTCATTAAAAACTAGGTTAAAATCTTTTGGCTTCACTTTTGTAGAGGAGGTGTCTGTAATTGCAGCTGTACTTAGACTGTTTGCAGTAACTGTTAGCTATTCTAATTAGTGCTAATCCAGGCCCTCTTAAATTGTATAAGCACTTCTGACATTAAAAACTGCCAGTAAAATTTAGGTAGCAGAAATGGTATCTTGGACTGCATTTATAGACTTTATGAACACAGGCTATCAAACAAAAGCTACATTACATACTGAGGTAACTCAGCTAAGTGCTTAAACCTTGTACAACACAGATGTTAAGATTAAGTAAAGACTTGTGCTCAGTTTAGGATGAGCCCTTCTGTTGACAAAACAATGATTTCATTTGCTATCAATACTGAAGATTTACATCCGAGACTTGTTTTCGTGCAAGTTAGTTAGTTTTGATCTTACAGAAGACTTATTCTTGGTTTTCATGCTGACAGCTATTTTCCTGTTAGTCCTGTGCTATCTCTGAATGCAGCAAAGGTTGCTCTAGTTGGAAAATCACATACAGAGGGAAACAAAGGCTCACTTTCACTTCTTTCACATTGCATGGCATCACTTATATATAATCAGTTCTCTCCAAACACCCACATTTTTCATTTAAGAACCAAAATTATTACTACGATTGGGCACATGATACTGCATAGTCCTGGGCTCTGGGAAAGACACAGTTAATCTTTAAAGCCCAAAGCCCAGATCTGCACAAGCTGCAGCTCAATCCTTGGCTCTGCATATGTCTTTCCAACTCTAGAGGAAGCCAGAGGAAACCTTCCTGAGCAGCAGCCCTAACACATGGCAGCACTGCTGCAACATGATTTCTGCATTTTTTAGATGCTGCTGGCTCTGAGCCATCTCACCCTTTACAAAGCATGTCCTGTAGCATGGAGGGATTAGTATGTTCTATAGCACATGTTCAGCCTAAAACTTTTCATCTACACAGCCCTCACCAGTAAATTCTTCAGGGGACCAGGAAAAAATGATGCAGTGAAGACAACTGACTAGACTGACTAGTGACTGCCACTGCTATTTCCTTCTCATCACACAGATTCTCCAGCCCAAGAAGAGATCACAGCAGGGTTTAGAGGAAGGTGAATAGTATAACAGCTCGGTACAATTGCTGAGGAGAATGGTATGAAAAAGAAAAGTTGTCAGCAAGGTGCTTACACACACAGGTATTGGAGGCATACACCAGCATGCAGTCCTACATCTGTTTCGAACAAATGGTATTTTCATAATCTTTTAAATGAATCCCAGCATGTAATTGTAAGCAAGCAGTTTTTCCAAAATACAATTGCGTTGTGGAAGTGAGAAAGCAAATAATAGATGCTATGCACTACATAAAGAACTATTACAGTGCCATTCTCCTCTAGAGACCTTTCAACATAGTAAAAGAATAATTTTAGGCTTTATACTGCTCCAGGGTGGAAAGTCAAGCAAAGAGAATGGATATGGCAATCAAAATGAAATTGAAATTTGTCTTTGAGAACAAGACTTTACAGGAAGAATATCATGAGGAGAAAACATGGGCATTAAAAAGTGAAGTATCAGCCCTCATCAGAAACCATAAGAAAAGCTTTAGGAGCATTACCTGCCATGTCCATGCAAACAAAAAAATTATCACTACATCATAAGGGATGAAACCATTACAATTAGTGGACATTGCAGGCAATATATTCACACAGCCTTACTCCAAGTCATACCCCAGCACACGTAAGGCTCAACAGAAGCCTGGCATGTTTCCAGCAGGCCTGGAAACACCGCTGTGTTTCAGAACATATTGCTGGGGAGAATGGTTTGACTAAATGCCTCTGCAGCAAAACCACCAAAACCTACGAGATTATGCAAGCAGCTCAGTGTTTGTTCTATGATATTGTTAGAGCAATGCTCATAGAATTTCAAGTGGGATCCATAAGCCATCAGGTTATGTATTCAATTATATCCAAATCTGCCTGCACTGCAACAGATGAAGTAAAAAGTTTGAGGTCCGCCATGAAACAGACTCTAAAGGAGAGTGGTGTATGCACATCTTGGTTAAAGATTTTGGTATAAAAAAGGGGAAGAAATTGGTTTCTGTCAGTCCCAAGCTAAATGTTCTTGTTCAAATCCTTTTATATCACTAATAAAGCAGATAACTAGTTATCCACAGAGGTTTCTATTACTTTATTATTTTTTTAAACTCAATTCCATCACTCATTTACACAGTCCAGGAAGAGCTAGTGTATGTTCTTGTTCCCATTTCTCTCATATTTCTGTTTATTTTTTCATAACCTTCTTACAGTTAAAACAACCTTGGTTGAAGAGGTAGCCCTATTACGTGGCAGCAAGACCTCCTAAGATCAGCTCTAAACCACCAGCACAATTTACAGCTCTGCTGTGGAGCAACATTCAGTCACAGCAAAGGTATTCTTGAGCAGAGAGTATCCAAGTTTTGTCACCCTTGGCCCCTTTTTAAGCAGTGGGGCAGAATGCTATCAGCCTTCACACCACTTGTGGACTGTGACTCCCTAGAGAAAAAGCAGCAGCAATGGAGATGCCCTTCCTGCCCTCGCTCTCTTGGAACACTCATCTTGGGCACTAGCTGACCTTTTGAAATAGGCATTCATAATAACCTGCATTTTCATTACCTTAGCCTTAAAGCACTTCTTTCAAAAGTAGCCTTTTGTTTCTGAGTGCTCAACCTGAGCTTGCTCCCATGAGTGCCTGTTGCCAAGGGTTCTCTAAGGAATATGCTGAGACAGGGGCTGAATGGCCCTTTCGTGCTCCCACTCCATCTGTTTCAAGATGGATGTCCAAAAATCAAGACAAATGAACTTGAGTGAATGATTGTTCAAAAGAGGAGTCTATAAAACTTTCCCATGGCCATGAAGATTGTCAGTGGAATAAGTGAATTGTTATTGCTTCCCTGACTTGCACATACTCCCCTGACTGTCCTAGCTCTAAACCACAATAATTTTTCATATTTGTGCATTCACTGTCACAAACACTAATGTACATTTTTCCAGGAACAATTGTGCTATCATCACAGCATTTGGAGTGTGGGAAGAAATTACACATATCTTGCTATGCTATCTTCTCACAAAGTAAAACTGCAGTAGTGAGGTATTCTGTTATTGGACAGAGCAATTAAAGGGGAGAAAAAAGGCTATGATGTCTTTTTATCCAAAAAAGTATGGAGAATCCCTTAGGCTGAGCATTGAGTTTGCAGAGAGAGGAGAGAGAAAGGAACTTATCTCTCCCAATTTTCTACTTGGGGTTTTGCTGTAAGCTTTGATTGCTGCTATATTGCTTGTCAGGTTGAGCTCCCGAACCACAGAAATTAATCCCAGAACAAACTACTTCAGCTTCTGAGGTGGTGTGAACACAGGATGCTAGATGACAATAGGCCACAGAAAAGGTCACAAAACCCAACAGGAAAAGCAATGCACATGTTAAGTGCTGCGAGAGTCATACTGAGTAGCTGCACGGATAACTGAGTTTGGGGGAAATTCTCAGCTCTGCTCATTGCTCTTGAGGTTTGCAATACTGCAGGTAGCAAAGAAGAAAGGAGGAGGGGAAGGGGCTGGGCCTCACAGATGTATGGCAAGGAAGTGACTCTCGAATGGTGAGGACTCTGACAGCAGTGGTGGATCTGCCCTACTACTTAGGGCACTGCAGGGAAGTAACTTTGTGCTTGTGCCTTTTGCGTAGGAGAACTGGGAACAAACGGGGATACCCCACAGCAACATGAAAAAAAGAAGTGTGCATATAGCTGTATGACTAATACCCCTTAGTGCCTGGGACAGACCTTTCTGAGCCACGCACAAGTCTTTGCCAACTCTTTCATGCAGACCAAGCTAGAAGCAATCTAAAATAATGAGGCACACCAAGTTCTGTGAATTTTAGTTCATATTATGGCAACAAACTTAATATTTCTCAAACCAGAACTCCCAAAACACTAAGCACAAGCAAATCATTGAATTAACAACAACTTGTGTTAATATGTAATTTCGCACTGCTCTAACCTCCACTCGGTCAGTTGCCAAAACCTTATATTGGATGTTCTTTAAAACTGCAACATTCTGCCCTTCAGAGCACCTTACCAAGCTGGGTTCTGCATGTATACTGGAAGAACATCTCCTTATGAGGGAAAGCCTTCCTCCTTTCCATGCATGGGGAGGAGGCATATATGGGTACTGGGTACATTTCTGTGAATATTACCCCTTCACACCTCTGATAACTGCGATCTTGAGAGTGCGGGAGTAGCTATAATAACAATCCAGCCCTGCAAAGGCTTACATTGTATATTAATGTTATAAACCTAGTATCTATACCACGGAATCACAGCCCACGGCAGCACTCAGGCCCTGACCCGGCAGGGGCTAAGAGGCTGGGATGCAAGCAGTCATTTTCCAGAGGGCCACCAACCAAACCCCAGCTGCTCTCCAGGACAGCTTCCTTGCTGGATGTAGCCTGCATGGCGTCCATTGACAGAGAGAGAAAAGCCAACATGGACATCCTGGCAAAGAGGCTTCAGACACAGGAGTCACAGGGCCACAGAAGGATAATCTGCAGCTAGCCAACAGTAATGCAAAAGAAGTAATATCAGCAATATGTCTTGAATAATCTTCTTCCCCAACCATTTTGGTACTTCCCAAGGGGACAACTACCAACAGGCCTCCACTCCAATACACAGAAGCTGGCACATATTTTTTTCCCAAGTGTGCACTTGATGATTATTTTATTTTTCCACTTCGATGTTATAACCCAATGATTAAGACTGGAATTGAAACCCTGTCTCCCTGGAGATAATTTTATCACAGGTTTCACACTTAAGGGCATCTCAGCCACCAAGCCCCACAACACTGCAGAAGAGCAGTAGGTGAGGACAGGGAGAATTCAAGGCACCTCCGTGCTGAAGAGAATCCCACCCGCAGAGGAGAGCTGAGGCAGCAGCAGCTTTTGCACAGCACGGCTGTGGCCTGCTGGCTGGCCCTGGTAGTGCAGAGAGGAGTTTGGATCCCAGCTCTGGCTCCAGGGATTTTCTCTGTGTTTCATGCTACAGACATTGCCCATAAAATTCCAGGTCAAATCCTAGGTCAGAAAGTTTTCTCCGGGTGGATTTTGAGCATAACAGATTGGACAACACACAGTTTAAAGAGCTGAAGTTTGGTCCATCGGCAGATTGGAGATGGTTGTCTCTGCTTGTTGAGTCTCCTTTAGTCTCTAAGCATCGGTTTGCCTATTCATCAAACACAAATCATTACTCTTCGTTTGTATGAAGTACTATGATGACAATATCTGTTCTATGAGCAAACTTAAATGTACAGGTAAAACCCAAGATATCTAGATTCTTTATCTGACATAGACCGAGAAACGATGGTGGAAGTAACAAAATAGCTGCTCAGCAGAGCAAACACACGACAGATTTTGACTGATTCCCTGATTGTTTCGCAACAACCCGCTCAAGGGAGACAACCCACTGGTGTGGGGGTAGAGCTGCTGCTCCGCGCGGCTCAAGGACTTTAAAGCATTTCACGGCGCCCTTCTCGGCTCTCCAGCACCCCCAGCTGGGCTTCCGCAGGGCAAGAGCCGTCCCGACTGTTCTGTCGCTCACGACAGGCTCGGTTAGTTGGTGTCAGGGCGCTAAAGACAAAGAAACGTTGCTTTGCTCCTATTGAGGCCTCAGAGAGCCTGGTTTTGGCGGAAGTTCAGAGGGGCCTCTCCCCAGAATTATGTCCTCTGCATAACATTATTCTTTAGACTCTGGCTAAGTAGCTGATTTGTTTTGAAGCCAATTGTCACTGAGCTGCTCACGGCTTCCAATGCTAGGTTGTTAATCTTGAGCCTGGGTAGGACACTGTGTTAAAACAATTTTCTTTTGATGACTCTTTTACCAGAATGGCTAGTGCTCAGCTCATGGGATTTCCTTGTACAGGACCTGATCCCAAATCATAGCTTGATTCCAAGTCAATGAAAAGCTCAACGTTAAGAAATCAATCACCAAGTTAGTGTCATGGGTAGGTCCCATAACAAAGTGCTAGGATGAGGTGATGGCACACTGAGCAAGCAGGTGCTCCTTCTTTATTTCTTTGGCTTTTCTCCCCATGGGGCTTGCAGGTGCGCAGAGTGACCTGTCAGCAGATGTTTCAGACTAGTACTCTGGCATGTAAGAGGAACCTGTAAAAGTTCCTATGGAAAGAATATCTGAAATTAGTTGCTTCTGAAATACATAATGTCACACATGTCACTGGACTCACCAGAGACAGAACCTTGTGAACATTCTGCTGCCTCTCTATGTTTGATCAGCTGTATAGGATTGTTATCCCCCCACCACAACAGACTGCAGCCAGCAGCTGGGCTCCTTTCCAGCATCACTTTTCAAATCTAAAGAAGTATCAGCCTGAATATGAAAACAGAATGCAAATGTGATATATGTACTTTTCTCCATAATAGACAAATACAAGTCTTATATTAGGAACTTAAATCAATTTTGATTTAAATCAAGTTTTTGTTTCATCTAAGGAAAAAATTATTGCTACAGAAAATCTACTTAGTCCCTTCTTCACCTCTTTCCTGAAAAAGCCCACAATATTTAAAACTGTGTTTTGAATTTGTGTACAAAGTCAGACAGCTAGAGCTTTAGAATATCAGCAGATTTAGAAATACCTTCTCAGAAAACTATGCTCAGATGTATTCAAGTTTTTTAATAACATAGATAATGCATTGCCATTCTCAGTTCAAATACTCCATAAAGCACCTTTCCCTGAAATTAAGCTGCTTATTTATTGCCTCTTTAAGTATAAGTTAATAGTAATTTCATTCTATGTTTACATTAAATATTCCACAAGTAGTTGAGGGAGAGTGTGGAAACTTCCTATTGCCTTTTTCTATCACAAATGGGGTAAAGAAAGACAGTCACATTTAGCAAAAAATCTCATTATTCAGATGCAAAGACAAGTCCTAGATATGCTGTGCTTTACAGAAAAAGACTGAATTCATTGTCAGATTTGAAACTTCAGCTTCTCTTCAAAAGAGCATCTCAGGTCAGACTCCTCAATCAAAAATTACAGCAGGGATTAAAAATCTGAAAGTAACAAATTTGTATTTGACTGAACTCGTCCTCTTACACCCTGGCAAAAATCTGCTAGCAGAGGCTGCAATTCCGTTTCAAACAGATAAAAGCCTTAGATATATATTTAATTTATATACTTTCATAGTGTTAAATATTTAACATCACAAGGTTTAAAAATAAGCTAAACAACAGATAAGGGATGTTTTCTGGAACACTATCCCTGTTGCTGGCTTGCATTTGATTTAGAGACTGTATTACAGACTTGTTAACCCCAGAGGTCACTATTTTCAATTTCTCTTACTCATTACCATATGGACAGGCTGAGAAGAAAACAGGTCACAGTGAGAGGCTGTTAGTCATACAGTCCTCTTCCTTCCTTCCTTCCTTCCTTCCTTCCTTCCTGTTGCACAAGCCCGTCAACCTTTCTGTTTTAAGGAGAAATAGCAATACAAGAGGGACTGTCATCTTTATTACATGACAAAACAAGCCTAGGAATAGCTACGGTATTGTTGTTACATGTATGGGGTAAAGACCTATTTTCTGTTGGATATTATTCCTCAGTTTCTCCTTTTTTCTTCCTTTTCAGTGCAGAACCACAGTACTCACAGCTTAGAACGGTTCCACCAGTGGCTGTGTTTTCTGCATAAGTTAGAGAAAACTAATCTTACAGAAAACTAATCTTAAATAGGATTTCTCTCACAAAAACAGCTTGTTAGTATCATTTTTCCTTGCTGTTTCTTAACACAGGCTACAAAGGTTCTTAAAACATTTTGGCTATGACAGAATTGGCATTAGGGATTAAATGCTCATCCTTGGTGAAGGCTGCCCTTCTGCTGTAAAGGTAAACCCTTGCACTGGGTAATAGAGGGTACAATAAATATCCTTTAGATACACAGTGTCTTAAAACCTTTCTATACTACTCCAGAGACAAAAAGGTGTGTACAATAAACTTTGTATCAGTCCTAGGAAAGACATAAGAATAGTTAGTAGTTCCTACCCTGTTATATTCTAATTCATTTCTTTTCTAAGATAGATGACCATCCCTTGCACTCTAACCCACAGTAGGCAATATAAAGAAAATGCACACATACACATACAAACACAATATTAGCATTTCCACAAAAATTCATACAACAGCTATCACAACATTGTGTGCTGTGTCATCAGATAAAGCGGGAGGCGGAAACTTTCATCTAGTTCAGTTGCTGAAGAAATCAATCAACCTAAGTGCTGCATGTGTTTGTACTTTACAGTGGCATCTATAATGGCTTTGATTGTGTTTATAACTCAACTCATTGTTGGCTTGAAGCAACAAACCTGGCTGTTTCAGAGTGGTTTAGATGGAAGTGCTGAGCTCTCTTCTCCTGGATCCAATGACAGTGGGAAGAGTTCAAAGCTGCACCAGGACAGGTTCAGGCTTAGCATTTCTTTATCAATCATTCAGTGTTGTTTCCCTCTAACCCTCCCCAAGGGATTTATTAACAAGAACCTGGGTTACCCTCACCTTGTGCAGTGGGTCACTACAGCACCCAACTGCTGATGCATGTTAAAAGTTTCAGCAATTCTTGACATAGAGACTGGAACTTTCCTGTTCCAAGGTCATCCCAGTGCCTAAGTAATAAAATGATGCCTGCTTTCTCTCTTTTCCTTCACCAAAACATAAAATATTTTTCTGCAGTGAAACGGTTTCAACAAGAACTGATGATGTACCCACTCCAGAATAAACAACTTGCAGTTTGATGTAGGTATCATTCTTTAAGAATGGTTTCCTTCAAGCTGAAGACAGGATTAAATCCAACTCATGAGCTTTCTAAATAAGTGGACCAATAAACAAATACAGCAGCTGTACAAAAAAAGCAAAAACAAAAACAACAACAACAAAAACCCTACCCACAAGTATTTCTACCCTCCTCTGCTATGTGTCCAGTGCCTACCTCAAGAAAATCAGTAGAAAATCAAGTTTCTTCAGGTTTCTAGATTTTCAGAGAATGAGAGTTATTCATCTTCTTTAGAGGGTTTGGAGCTACAAATCAAGAGTTAAAGTGTTTTAGATACCAGTATGGAAGAGTACCTACAATATATCTGAAGAATAGTATTTAAGCTACAAACCTGTGCCAAATTCCTCCAATAGACAAGTCATTCATAGAGCAGAGGGGTTGTTTCTAACCTCTATGAGTACTAAGAGCAGCACAGTATTCTAAGTGTACTGCTCAGGAGGTTGGACAAGTGGAAGTTATTTTTAGTCTTTGTGAATCTTCAGAGCTGCTTATGGAATACAAACCAACTGTATTGGCCTCATTTTTTAAATTAAGGGCTTTGACCTGACTATCACCACACAGGAGTAAAATCCGCTAATTATGATAGATAATTCAACACAGTCATCAGCTCAACAATCCATAGCAGTCAAAAAAAGCACAAATTTTACACCAGGAATTATTGGGACCACAGAGCAGAAAATCATGACTACTGGATATATCCAAGGCATGTCCACAGTGTGGAAACTATGCATATTCCCTCACTTAAAGAAATGATGCAGCAAAACTGGAAAGGGGCAAAGAGCACTAGAAAGGATTGAAAGGATTGAGCTGTTTCTGAACACAGATCGGCCCCGAAGAACCTTCCAGGAAAAAGGTGATTCAGGCGGCACACGCTGCAAGTCCACAAAATTACCAGCGGACAGAGCGGAGGAGCGCGGACTGACTCTTCCCTGCCACTCACACTACAAGAACTACAGCTGTGGGGTTTCATACAAAACCAGATGCAGAGGGAAAAAAAGCCGGAGCCGTGGCTGCGGGCGGCGCCGATCCCGATCCCGCCCCGCGCTGGCGCTAAAGGGAAGGGTTGGACTCGATGATTCATTCATATAGGTCCCTTCCAGCTCAGGATATTCCGTGATTTTAGGAAGGTCGCCTCGCAGCCCCGCCGCAGGAGTGGGCCGTGCCCCGAGGAGCAGGTAAGGGAAGCCTGGCTGGCACTGGGGCCGAGAGCCGGGCCCGTTCTGGGGCCACTTTCCAGAAGGCGGCACGGGACCGGGAGCGGCGCGGTGCACCCAGAGATTCTCCTCGCACCTGTTCCTGGTGTTTCTCACCTGCAAATCTCTCTCTTGAGTTTTCAGGCAGTACCAGACCAAGACAGAAACTCCCCAGCGCTCCCCAGCAATGGCAGGTAAGAGCAAATGCGGGTGAAAATGCTGCTTGCTCCAGGCCTGGGCACCTCAGGGGTGGGGGACTCTGCCGTGTTTAGCTGGGACACTGAGGCCTTAGTTTTCCAGACGACTGAAATTACCTCAGTAAGCGATGCCTTGGAAAACTCAGTCTCTCCAAAGCCTGTGCCCAAGTGCCCCGAGCTCCACCAAAATGGAAACAAAACAGCATTTCTGCAGAATCAAACTGAGTACCTTGGGGATATGGTCCATCTCCAGGCACTCCGTAGACCTCCCTGTTTGCTGGGAGCTGGCACAAACAGCAAGAGGCAATTGCCCCTTATATTCCAGAATAACATATATTCAGGGGTTCGAAAAGTTTGTACACATGCTGAATTTATAATAGCATTTGACCTGCAAGTTTTAATTGTATTTTTTGCATAGCCCTTGTTTCACGGACACTGCATACCCTGGTGAAGTGACTGCACCTAGTTGTTTAGGTTAAAAATGAGCTGTTGCTTTATCAAATATTCAGCTTGGCTTCTGGTTATCCCTGACACCGTAAATTTGCCGGTCACTCAGCAGATGTTGCTCTGGGCAGAAGCTGTGTCCCAGAGAAACTGACCTCAGGAAACACCTGAATTTATGTCTTGGCAGACAGGAGCTAAGAACTTCGTGTTCTGCAGACCCAGTCATTTTCAATAATCTCTATAATTATTGCTCTCTCGTTATCTATAAACAAATGCTACTGTAGACAAAATATTTCTTGTTTCTTGTTGACTCAATAGGAGGGTCTGGGTTTTGCTGATGTAGGGCAGTTTGACTTGCTATGCAGTACCACTTCTGTCCACTGACTGGACCTAGGAAAGTGTAGCACAGAATTGCTGGGCTGGGCACATGCAGCAATCAGGGCCTCAGGAGTCGCTGCTGAGCAGGAGTCAAATACTGCCACTGTCACTCTGCTTTCACTGGTTTTGTGCCCTTGGGAAAAGACACAACAGAAAGACTGAGGAACAAGCACCTAGTCTACAAACTGCTCTGCATCTGCCTCCCAGATTCCAAATGGTCTCCTGGTTTTCTTCCTGCCTCCAGGGAAAAAAGTCCTGATAGTCTTTGCACATCAAGAGCCCAAGTCCTTCAATGGATCTTTGCTGAAGATTGCTGTGGAAGAACTGACCAAGCAGGGCTGCAGTGTCACCGTGTCGGATTTATACGCCATGGAGTTTGAGCCCAGAGCAACAAGAAATGACATTGTGGGTGAGACCAGCCAAAACATGCTTTTTTCAAAAATCAGTGACTTGTAAGCCCCCCACCCAGTCAGGTATCAGAAGGCTGAAAAAAGTTTCCCTGAAATCTTCCCCATGCTGAACAACCCCAGCTCTCAGTCTGTCTTGATAGAGAGGTGCTCCAGCTCTCAAATCATCAAGAGGTTAATAAGAAACTTATTTCACTGGTGGGAGACTCCTTCAGGACCTGACATGTGCATTTCTAAAAGTTTGCTCCTGAACATGACCTTTGTATCACAGTGAGATCACTGACAGGAAAAAACACATTAGCATGTGTCCATAGTCAGTCTCTAAAGTCCATTTCTCATGGGTGGGGAATGCCTTCAGATCCCATTCTGGGACTTGCTACAGTTTAGTTTACGAGGCTACAACTGCCCCCGTCTTCTGCTAGAGACCAATCACCTGCTAGCTGAATCAGCAGAGCTGGCCAATACTGGTTCCTCATCCCTTGGTGCATTTCCCAGTTACAGAGGCTGCAAAGCAGCTCCATAGTGTTTACAAGTGCATGATGGCCTCAGTCAACCCTAAGGCAGAGGCAGAACAATTAACGCCATTCTCTTAAATTTTCCACCTGCATCCCCAGAGTCCTGAGGCAAGCCTAGGTCCTCATATTGCACTTCCTGGGTTGCTACAGGAAGGTGAAGCTTTAGAACTCTTGAGTTCCTACATTCCTCTCCACTTTAAAATCAAATCACCATCAACTGTGGCAATGCTGAATATCCAACAAAGACAAGAAAGTAGGAAAAATGGAACGCTGTAACTCAGTTTAGAACTGTGAATGGCAACCTGCATCAACTCTTACCTGCCGCTGATGCTGGACACGGGGCAAGCAATGACTGTTCACTTCTACCCACAGGTGGCCTGCACAACTCAGAAACGTTCAATTATGGTGTGGAAACCTGGGAAGCTTACAAGAGAGGAGGTTTGTCCAAAGACCTGGTTGAAGAACAGAAGAAGGTGCAGGAAGCAGACTTGCTGATTTTTCAGGTCATTATTTTCCACAGAATTCAGTTGTGAGGTTCTCTAGGCAATGGTACACTAAAAACTACAGATCAGCAGTACAATTTCCTGGCTCATTGTTACAGCAAATCCTGTAACTGAGGGGCACTATGGTGCAGGTTGAAACAACAGAACCCCAGGAACTCCCCAACACTGGGCCAAACTTCCTGTCTGGAGGCACAAAGACATATGTGCCCATGGATGGTACACAGGCTGGCAGAAAGCAGAGCAAGGATTATTATCTGGGTGAGGAGCTGGGGACAGCCAGCAAGGTAAGGCAATTGGGCTTTCCCAAGTAGACTGTTCTCATTGGTTGCTGAGTTGCACAACGACTACTGGGAATTGCTAATGGATCTTTAAAGCCCATCTCTCTTCTCTGCTATGCCAGCTCTGTCCTGTGTCTACAAATCCCAAAGAACTGTGAAGTGATAGCCTTATATTTCTTTGTGTCCCTGTTGGCCTTAGACATGCCATGAGGGCAGATTTCAGCAGCTTTTGCAAATAAGTCTTTCCTAAGATCCCCTGGCATTTGTCAACAGACTGTCAGATCAGAATTGATCACCAGGTATCAATCCTGCTAATAAGATATTAGATTATTTTGCATTTCAGCCATAGGAGACATGATGTTTCCTATGTACAGTCTTAAATGTGAATCAAATGGCACCCTCCTGCTTCATCCTATTCCACCTTTAATCTGGATGGAAGCCCTCACATGCACCATGCTGTTGGTGTGCTGTGGATGCTCAGGTCTGGCTCTGAGGTTATGACAAACAGAAAACACCTCAGTTCCTTTTGCCAGGCACAGTGGCTGCCTGTCCTGACAAGGAGCTGGAAGAAGGCACATACAGGATCTGAGCAGGTTCAGAGGACAGGATTTGTCCTGTGAACCAGGCCTAAGGGTGGCCTAGACTCTCTGTGCTGATCAGGTAATTTTCTCTTTGCCTAGTTTCCCTTGTTTTGGTTCAACATGCCTGCAATCCTGAAGGGCTGGATGGACAGAGTCTTGGTCCAAGGCTTTGCTTATGATTTGTCAAAGGCTTATGATGGTGGTTTGCTCCAGGTATGTTTCTGGAATTGTTTTATTAAGGTCAAGGCTTGCACCATGTTCTATGGGGCCTTGTTCATTCTTTTCCATTGCAGTTGTTTATAGCTCTCACTTTACACAGTGTTGAAATAGTGTATCAGCCCTGCTTCACAGAAGACACAATTCCTTTTCTTTAACCTATCACTTCCCAAAGACACACAGTCCACTGTCTAATTATATGACATCAATTTTTGCCTCAGAATTGCCACTTCGTGTAAGGTCTGGAAAAGAAGAGGTCACTCTCTCCCCTAGGTTTCCTGAATATCTCTTGAACTGGTCACGCATTCTTCTTTAAGTATGTCTTAATCAACATCCACTTTCTTAATTCTAGGACAAATTATCTCTGTTTTCTTTCACCACGGGAGGAAGCCAAGAGATGTATTCAAAAGAAGGTATTGGTGGTGATATTCGCTATGTCCTTTGGCCCATGCAGGTATAATATATGAACATTTGGTTTTTGTTTACATAGAGTTTTATTATTCCAGCTATTTTTAACAAATGATTTATTGGGGTTTTTTATATGAAATACAGTAATTATGAATCAAGTTGTAAGTTCCAAGGGTCTGCAGCTTGTAATCTGTTACCTGAAATCCTGGGACTACTTTAAAACTCCACTGACTTGTAAAATTGTTTTATCCCCCTTCCTCCAGATCAAAATGTAGAGAAAGCTTAACACTGGCAGCCTTTTCGGTTTCACTGCTGTTACAGGATTTCCTTTAGCTCAGCTATGCAGTATTTCTGTTCCCAGTGGTTTCCCAATTCATGTAGGATGCAGGGCAGGAGGAGAGACACACATGACCCTGGCAGTAACAATCAACACACAAAAGTTAAAATTCCTCTTCTTATTGCTACTTTTTATCAGACATACCCAGCATGGTTTGGGAAATACAGGTGGTAAGGCAAGTTTTGCCAGCTTCTTCCTGATACAATACATCAGGTGAGCTAAAATTCCATGGCCTCCTCTCTGCCCAGTTACCAGATGCCTGCTCCTGTGGAGCTGTCCAACTGCAGAGCTCGAAGGTCAACATGGCAAAAACATGAAACACAACTCTAAATTCAAGAACACACAGAGGGAAAATGGCAAGTTGAGCCGATTCCACAGGCACTAGCTTCCCTGCAGGAGCATCTGACTAAGCCAGAGGCAAAGGGTTAAAAAAACCACATCTTAGAAGTAGATGTGGAACACTGCAGTTAGAGACCAATCTGAGGAGTTTCAAAGTGGATGATGAACTTTCAGCCACCTATGATTCTTGCAAACTGAACAGAGAACAGCTGCCAAAGAGGACAGTTCCTTGGGATTAACAGTGGTTAAATATAAATTCCACAGAGCAGAATCAATGAAATTGCCCCTATCTTTCGGTATCTTGTATGCCATTCTGCTGAATGCCTTCAATAGTGACTGCCGGGATAGGTAGTGAACTTCTGGAATTTATTTTCCTTCTCCTTACAAATGCACAGATTTAGAAAACCTGACTGATACTGAGTCAGAGAAACAGAACAGATTTGAATCTTCCATGTTCTTCAAATGAAAGTAAAAGAGTAAATAGTTCCTGAAGCTTTTCTTTCTTCCTTTCTTTGTTTTGCATCCAGCATGGAGTCATGCACTTCTGTGGTGTCAAAGTCCTTGAACCTCACATCTGTTATGCTCCAGAGAATGTCTCTGAGGGGAAGAGGAAGGAGATGCTGACTGCCTGGACCCAGCGTCTGAAGACTCTTTGGAAGGAAGAGCCCATAGACTGCTCTCCTGAATGGTATTTCAAGTAGTGTTCAGGTGCAAGACTACAGAGAGATTTTTTTCTCCATTCTTCTTGATGTTCTACCTAAATACCTGAACACTAATCTCCTAATTGAAATATATTGTAAGAATCTTGAATACTACATCTGGCAGTTCAATTGACAACATAGCATTTCTCTTCACTGATCCCCAAGGGATTGCCTTTTACGATGGGTGCAAAACTCTTTGTATTGTTCTCCTTGCTCACATAAACA
Organism: Anthoscopus minutus; assembly: GCA_013399455.1. Lineage (NCBI taxonomy): Eukaryota > Metazoa > Chordata > Aves > Passeriformes > Paridae > Anthoscopus > Anthoscopus minutus. The sequence continues at coordinate 224,760 of VWYI01021319.1, read as the reverse complement.
GAGTCATCCTGCCTCCTTGTGGTTGATAACACATGATACTCCGTGGTAGATTTTACCATTTCTGCTTGTCGAACAGTAAAGTACATGGCCAAGTTTATTTTAACACTTTTTGTACCAGTTGCCACTTCTTTCCTTTACCAGGGAATAAGTATTACCATACTGGACCTTTAAAAGTCAAGGATTGGTTGTGAGAGTGCTACACTTGTGCCTTGGAGAAACAAAGACACACAATGAGTAGTGTTGCAAAAGGATGTACAGTTGCAAAGTGTCTTAAACAGCTGGAAAGCCTTGTGGGCATCCCTAGACTTCTCCAGATATCTATAAAACAATATTAAAGCTATGACAGATACCAGAAAAGGGAAGAAATAAATATGAATGTAGTGGTGTGCACATTAATTGCCTTCCTTTGTAGACTACAACTTCCATTTGTAAGGTATGCAGCTTCCCATAATCAAAGTAGAGAGAAAAAGGAATCTTATCTATTGCCTGCCGCCTCACACCATTCAGTGTTGGTCTTTGGGTCTGGAGGGTGTTTGCTTCCTCTCCGGCATCAGCATTGATGGGCTTCCTTGGAGATCTCCAGCACCAGCAGTTGGTGAGGCAGAGCTGCAGGTGCACTGTCTGTCTATAGGTCAGGATCTATGGGAAAAATAAATTGTCTCACTGTTAATAGCCAGGATTTTTACCTGGAACTGTAACAGGATTATTTTTGTGCTTTATAGTTATTAACCTTGTTTGTGCATATGGCAAGGGGTGGGGTGGGTTTTTTGCTTAGCTACTGAATTTCTTGCTTTGACCAGCTCACCTAACTCCTGCCTTTGCACTTTGATATTAAAAGAATGTGGACCTCAATAAGAACCATCTCCTGAGTCACTGTCAAACGATACCTAGGCCTCTGCGCTTCTGCCATACCTGCTTTGTGGAAGTCTTGTCACACCCCAGCCTTACAGTTCCTTAGGGACTAATTGGATAATACACATGCTGAGCCCAGACTCTGGAGGCTCAGCGTAAGCTGATAACGCCAGACTAGGAAATGCCACCACAGGAAAAGGGTCACATGTTCCTGTTTGCTCCCATATGAAGGGCCACATCCAGCAGAGACTTTTCTCAGGAAGCAGAGCTGCCCCAAGCTGTCGAAGATGTCTGCTGTGGGTCATGTTAGCCAAAGTCTTTAGGCTGTAGAAGCAGGAATTTTTCTTTGGCTCAACAGCTCTGTTACAGGAAAGGGAAAGGGAATAAGGAGGAAAGTGTTACACATTGTGGTAGACAGGGACAGGCGGCACAGAAGATCTCGGGATGTGACGGGAAGCAGCAGGAACCCTTCTCCCCTCACCTGTGATATGCAAACACCCCCCATGGTATGTAACCCCTCCTAATTCCAGTAGTTTTCCATCTCTCACTAACTCTACCTGGCCTTACCGTCCCCCTCTGACGTAGCGAAGCCCCCCTGACTATTTAGTTCCACGAGGTAAGGTAATAAACGCCATTTGACCATCCACCACATTGGTGTTAGTGTGTCTGTGGACCGAGTGACTCAGGTGAGGCCGAGGCACCGTGCTGTTCTCTGAAACCAGGTCGTCTTGTCTTCGAATCTGAAGGCAACAACACATCTAAGTTTTGGGGAAATCAGATTCATGCCTAAAAGACTTAAGGAGAACAACTTAAAGTTACCAAAAGAAATCTGAGGACAAATTTTAAAAGTACGTAGTAGAAAAATGATCCTATTCACTGTGTTCAATTAGCAGACTATTCAGGAAAGAAGGAAATTGAGGTGAAAGCAGAAGTTGCAACAGTCAAACCAATATTACTGCTTTGGATCAATTGCAGAGCTCAGTGGGGTTAACTAATAGATGAAGAATGCCAGACTGACCTGTATGTTGAGGATACTGTGCTTGACACTATTGGCAGACATGCCAGCTCCAACACATATGGTAGCACTAAGTTTTAATAAGATGGCTGAGATTTTTAGTACAAAGTATGTGAATGGTTGAGATTAATGCAAGCTCAGTTAAAGTTAAGAGAGAACTAATAGGCTTATTAAATTTCCATTAATGCTAAAATTGAAGATTTCTGCTCAGATTAATTATTGGGAAAAGCACTAAAAATGTACCAACCTTTTTGCCCATTTCAAGATAATGTTTCCTTCTTCGCAATCAGAATTAAGACATATCTCTGTACATTCAGATTGCATTTCTAGATTGGTTTATTTTCCTTATTTATTTAATGAAGGAATGTCATAACTGGCAACACCAACCTCTAAAGCACACACAGATAAACAACAATTTCTTTCTTTGCCTAGTGCTTGTTGGCAAATCACCACTGAATGAGACTGACACCTTTTTAACCAAGCAATTCTTATAAATTTAGCCATATCTCTTCCAGCCTTTAGACCACACCTTTGCCACCATACGCAATGCAAAGCTAAACAGTGGAAGAACCAAACCAGATAAACCAATTGACCAAAGAAAGAAAGAAAACTCCTTAGAAGTCAAATGTTATCAAAAGATTTCTGTCATGTTTGGGATTGCAGGAGAGGATCAAAACTGCACAATTGGCCCACCAGAGATTCCATGTCATATTTGCATTTGCTTTATTTACCTGACAAATGTCCCAGACTCTCTGGACTGCAGGTTCGATAATGCTCTCCTTGTCATACCTCACAGTGTGGATATACACAAAATTGCTGCATTCCAACCACAGTGAGCTCAGTGTGACAATTCAGCATTTGGTCCCGAGTCTCCTCTTTACAGGAGGTGTGATCAGGCCTTGCATCAGGAGCTGTCAGAGCATTAAATTCCTGTTCTGTCTCAATACCAGTTGATCTGGAATGTGAACATCCTGCATCAGTTCCACTAGTTCTGCTGTCAGCTTTTGTTTGTTTGTTTGGGTTTTTTTGAGGTTGTTTTGAATTTTTTGCTTGTTTTTTCAAAATCTTAGGCACAGTTCATTCAGTTTGTCCAACACAGGGTAGTTTTGATACTCAGAGAAAAAACTCTATCTAGAAAGTGATCACCAAGTGTGGAGTGCCCCTGCTCAAAGAGGTGAGGATTTGATTTTAGATAAGTGGTGGTAAAGTGATAAGCATGGCTTTAAGTCCCGGGAAGAGTAGATTCCACTCCTCTGTCTCGGGGGATGTGCCCTATAAACCCGGGAAGAGTTAGCTCACCCCCTAATCCCTCATGGGGTGTCAGCCCAAGGTGTTCTGCCTTTGTTGCAATTCGTTGTATTCTGCATTAACCCCTCCTATTGTATCTCTATTGGTTTGTGCCCCTGGGGCTTCTCCCTTGCTGCGACCAAAACCCACCACCCTGCTTCGGTTCGGGGTTCTCCGTCTCTGTTTTATGCTGAATTCATTCATGTGTTGGTGATACCCCAATAAATGGATTCCTGAGCTTAACCAAGCAGAGACCCATCTCATTGATTTCCATGCCGGTCACCGGCAGCTGTAACCTCCCTGGACATGACCCTGCTTCAACAGGATACAACAACCAAGGCTGTCCTGTCTCTCGAAACCCACAGCCACCCGCATCCTTCTGTGTCCCACCTGTCCTTCCCTTGAGACACCTTTCAGAAAGCTGGAAGGGAGGAGCCCTCTGCTCCCGGCAGATGCACAGGTGGGCCAGCACAAGGCACAAAGCAGACAGTGCCACCCCTGCAAGAGCAGAGAAGTGCAGATGGATGGTTTAGGAGCTCACATACGGCATACCTGACCATCAAAGGGTGAAATGAAAAACATCATTTGTGAGCTGCTATTGCCCTACCACGTTGATCTGCTGCTGCTCTTCTATTATTGCTACTTCAAGCACCATAGCCACTTACCATCGCCATGGTTTTCACAGAATGGCAAAGGGATGGTCCTTATGTAAAGAAGCTGTACTAACTGCAACCTGACATCCGGAGGAGGCTGAACTAGATGGTTTTCGCGATCTTTTTGGTTATATATTCCTGAAACTGTCCCCAGTGCTGTTATCTGAAACAGTGAAACCTCCGCGGTTCCTGAACAAAAAAAATCCCCACATATCCAACGCCAAATCTTCCACAGACAAAAGTATTTCCAACACGCCTCTAGCTCCCAAGCTGCTCTGAGGCTCGATAACGTCGCCAAGTTTTCAAGATTCATGATGCCCAGAGACCTCAGGCAGTAAGTAACAAGCCACCGTATGGGGCACCAACCGTAGTGCCCAGAGAGACTCACCGACGGAGTCACCGTGTGGCACCGATCTGAGTGCCCGCACAGCCCCAAAGCAGTGACAAGGACGCGCCTGGCACCGATCTGAGTGTCCGCACAGCCCCAAAGCAGTGACAAGGACGCGCCTGGCACCGATCCCAGTGCCGGGATTGCTGAGGCACTCGGGCCCTGGGCGGCACCCCCGCCTGCCCAGATGCCTGCTCCGCCTCCTCGCGCCTGCGGCGTTACGTCACTGCGGGCTGGGGATGAACTTCGCTGCCAGCGGGACCCGGGGGAGCGGCGGAGCCCTCAGAGGCCGGAGTGCGGTAAGGCAGGAGCGCTGGAGCGGGAACAGCGGGAGCAGCGGGAAGGGGCCACGCTGTTGCGCTGGCGGCGAAACCGAAACCGAAACCACGGTGGCGACCCCGCTGCGCGAAGGCGTCGCCGCCGCTGCGTGATCCGAGTGGCGGTGCCCGGGGGCCTGCCGGGGTGACGGGCTCCGAGGCGAGACAGCCCGGCGGGGTTGCGGCGCTCTGTCCCACCTCTCCCACCCCGCAGCACCGTGGAGGGGCTCCGGGGCGCCGGGAAGCGGCGGGCGGGGGGCGGTGCGTGCGAGAGGAGGCGGCCGCGGGCAGGAAGCCGCCGGGAGAAGGGCGATAATGGCAAGTCGGCCAACGAGGAACTAGGCCAGAGCAGCTCCGCGTTAGGGCTTCCCGGCCCCTCGGCGAGCGGGCTCCTCTGGCTCTGCCCGCCCTGGGCCGCGCTGGGGCTGAGCGGGAACGCCCAGCAGGGCTTCGGCGCCCGTCTCCGTCCGCTACGGCCTGGCGTGGCGCCTTAGCCCAGATAGCCTTTCCCTATTCCCATATGGAATGCGCGCTTTTGTGACCAGAACCGACTGTAACACTTTTGCACAGGTACAGGCCACTGCATAGACCCCCATCCTTTCCTCTTCCCACGCTGCCTCTGCTCCTGTGAAAACTTGTGTTGAGTAATACCTTTGTTTCCTTTGTATTGGCTTCTTCTCCGCTTCCCACGGGATTCTTTATGTAACCTGCTGACGATCTGACACAGGTATTTTCTTTGCTATTTCCAAAATGAAAAAAGAAAATAAGATTCCTTAGTGAATCAGTTGAAAAACCTGAGCAGAAGGGAAAGGCTTAGATGGGAATGGGTTATGACATTTACAGCAACAGATCTGAGATACCCTGACAGCTTCTGAAACATCATTAACACAGGCAGTATTTTTGTTATCAGCTGTAGCAACCCTTCTATTTGTCTTGTGTTACTCATTTGGTTTTGTCTTCTTTATTCCTTTCCATTATGGACTGAAAACTCAGTGGCCACGAGGTTTGCTACTTGTATGTGTGCTCACTTTCTCCAATTAAAGTTTGTAGCACCTCTTAAGAATTTAGGTGCTGGAAGCATCATTAGACTACAAAGGCTGCAATCATTGTTTTTTCATATTACTGTGCTAATGTGCTCAGCCCTCCTCCTTAACCATGCAGGTCACATCTGTAAGTGATCTGATGTAACTGCATCAGATCAGTTACAAATCGTTAGGGCAAAGCACTTTTGAACAGTGATTAGGAATATGACCAATGACCTAATGTCCACGTTATGATTCTTGTGAATTTCTATGCCTTTTAGGAGTTAAGGAGAGGACATAACCATGGTGTTAAAAATAAAAATGCCACAAACCCACTTAGCACACTTCTATCCTTTCCTAAAGAACACCAGTCACACTGGTGGACAGAAATTCCTCTCTTCCAGCAACTGGTATTCAAAATTTTCATAATACAAGTTGGTACTTGGTAAACATGAACCCAACCGAATACAAATGTTCAGAATAGTTTATGGTGAAAATTGCTTTATAATTCACTGCGTAGACAGATGAGGGCTGCTTCACAGAATGTAAACTGACCACTAGAAGTATGTGTAACTTCTGTAAAGGTTGGCTAAATCAAGCAACAAAATTTCTCTTCTCTTAACCACAGTTACATTATGCATGAATTGGTATGTCCTAAGTACTGAAGATACATATAAATTACCCTGTATCTCAATTAGAAGCAGTAAGGTCGGAATGAACCTGAGTTTTTGAGCTTCTGTCCTTAGTTTTTTATCATCTGACGTTTCAAGGTATTGTAAGCCAATATCTCAAATAGAATACCAGAATATGTAATCTTTGCTTTAAAGCCTGGCTAGATATTGTTTTCCTGTGATGTTCATTCTACAAAAAAAAAAAAACAAAAAAAAACCTTGGGATTGAAATAAGCCATTAGATCAGAAAGCTTCTATTCAGAGAACATCATTATTTACTAAGAACAGATAAAAAAGCGGTAACATCTTACTATGCCCAAGGGGGAAGGTTCCCTCCCATCTAATAAGAAAATTCCTTCTTTTTGAGTGTTACCCAGCTCACTTTAGCAGATACATTATGATTTTAGAAGTCATTACTTCTTTTGAATTTCCAAAACTTCTGCTTATAGTGACTACATGTGGCTTGGTAGGAAGGAACAGTAATTAACATTGTAAATAGGAACAATGTTCTGTATTTGTTGCAGTTTTGGGCAAAGATACCAGGTTAGATGGTACTGAATGCCAGTCCCAAGCTATCAGTGGTATTAATGCAACTTTAGAGATCATCATTCAAAAATAAACATCTACTTTGCATTCACAAGAAAAGCATGTGCAAGTCTTATAGCTACTACCTAGATGTATAATTGCTGTTAGCATGGATAAATTAACATACATAAATGACCTCAAACCAATTCTTGGAAGGGAGACCCAGATAAAGAAGCAAGATGTTAGTTTATGCTATGTTTAACTCTCATGACTGAATTTAGGCCCTTGTATATGTGACATCCGCCCCATCTGCACAAAAATCAGTATGACCACACAAACAAATCCAGAGAACCATTACCAGAAACTTGCAGGGACATGAAAGCTCAACTTTGAAAGCAACAATGATACTACTATAAGTCCTTGGCACTGCTGTGAGTCATTTGTTACCTGCTATTTGATTTGCTGTAAAGGAATTTAAAAAAACAAAACAAAAAAACCCAAAACAGCCACCAAAAAAAAACCCCTACCACAACAAACAAAACACCAATAATTTCCTCTAATCATTATTAGGCATAGGAGTACTTACCTTCTTACTAAATGAATGCAGCCATCTCCTCAGGCCTGTGCTCGTAATGCGGGCTAGCACTGCAGCAAAACAAAGCCTGAATCTTTTTGAAATCTGTGAAGCCGAAGCAGAAAACTCGGAAGAGGGGATGCTGCTCTGGATGTAGGGAGGTTTTTGCTATCTGTACTACAGCAGCCCCTAGAGTCTCTACATCTACTTAGAAAAGAAAGTTCTTGCTCTATTTCTTGTATAGGCACAATTTATTCATTTTTTTAAAAAATTAACTTATTCTTCCCTGTTTTGGCTTGTCAGTATTGAACTATTCAGACGATTTCCAATGCAGCACTGAACTGTGTCTCTTCCCTTAGGTACCTATTTTCCACACACACGAACGCCTTAGTTCCCAGGCTCCCCAAAAAGGCTGTGGTAATGAGGTAGTCAAAATTAGGCTGCTGCTGATGTTCATAACATTAAGCATTCTTTTCCATTAGAGATTGGATGATACAGGTGCACAGTAGTTTTCAGGAGTTAGCAGTCATTTGTTGGTCTGAATAATCTTGGGAGTCCTTTTGCTACGTAATTTAGAGTTCTTAGTTAAACAAGCCAATCTACTGTTGCTGATAGTGGCACATAGAAGTGATACGTTTCTTCCAGCTGTCTGTCTGTGTCATAGTTACCTAAGATACGTGGTACCTGAACAGCCCTGTCAATCTCTTGGACTTTGTCTTTTCTCAGCAAACTCTTTACCTGATGTAAGGTGCTTAAGTTAAAAACTTAGTGAGGCGAATAAAAGCAGAGCTTGTGTTGGCTTGCACCAGTGCTAGCAGAGTAGCTTGCTGGCATGTGCTGAAGGCAGGCGCTGTCTAGCCTGGGAAACACATTAAGCAAGAGAGTACTGTTCTAGACGGGTAATGCAATGGTTGGCTCTTGCAATTAAGAGATGAATATTGGGTGTGTTATAGAACGTTTTATTGATGTATAGTTAGGTTATTGTGATTTGTTGTTTAGATGTCCTCTGTTCTCCCCATAGTCCCCTTCCCCCCCCACCAGATGGTTGCCAAGGGACAAGTCGGGACATGTGGAGGGAGAGCGTGTACCTGTGCGCTTGAATGGGGCATTTTGGGAGGAGGAAAGGCTTATTACTAGGGGGCACGGCATGGCACCTGACCTCCAGTCAAGTTGCAAGAAAGCAGCCTCCACATATGGATGGCAAAGAAGAGTTGACTGCTAGACTTTGGAAGGGGCCAGGGTTGTCTGATGCAACCCAAGAGGTATAAAAGGCGAAGCAGCCATTTTTTAAACTAGCTCCCAGCGTGCTGTCCTTTTTCTTTATTTAGTCTTTTGTTGTATCTTTCTAAGGTTTAATAAACCTTTAAAATTTTAAAGTGTCGTTTCTTACACTACCACAGCTTTATCAAAGGATTTAAATTATTCTGGCACCCACTGGCATGTACTTATCTATTGCTTATCTGTTTATTAATCTATTACTTACTTCATAGGATTCCCCAAACTCTCTATTTGTCTTGATGCACTTAGGAGTCACTACAAGCTTTCACAATTTCTTTGTTCCTCCTGTTTTTAATGGGCAGAGAAGTTGCCATACATATTCCTTCCTTAGCGCTTGTCTCCTTGAGTTCATGTTCAAATAAATTTCTCATAGAAGCTGAGTGCTTCTTATCACCCTCCAGAGGAAACTTTTGTTTGGTTGTTTGGTTTAAGCTTTAAGCAAATAGGTTTGCAAAGATGCCTAAAAGGTAGTTATTTAAGAATCTGGGCACCTGACAGGCCCATATTCAGGCAATTCAGAAAACATACCCATCAGAATCATTAGACACTACCTGCCTTTAGAACCATGGCTCTTGATTTTTCTGGGGTTTGGATTTTGCACATTTGAAGTGTAGGGACAGTAGTGATCTACTGTATATTGTATGGATGAAAACTATTTATCAGCAGCACTGAGATCCTCAGGTGAAGAAAGGGTTTTACATCAACTGGATCTAACTGTAGTGGGTTGACAGGATAAATCATTGTGATCTTTAGGTCTGATTCTGTGAGAACAGCATTTTTGGTTTCCAACAGCATTCATAAGGGTCATGAGAGTTTTTGTTTCTGTCCCACTCCTTAAGTGTACGCTTATTTAGTGGAACAGCTAAATGCTTTCACAATGACACTTCTTTTTCCTTTACACTACAGGTCCAGAAGCACGAGGGTGCCTGATTTTGTTGTAATTGCTAAGCCACAAAGACTGCAGCTATGTCTCTGGAAGATATCCACATGAACACCAAGGACTTGCTTGAAAAAAAACAACTAGATGCTGGAGGATTTGGAACAATTTCTTTATGCTTTCACAAGAAACATGGATATGTGGTACTAAAAAAAGTGTATACAGGACCACAGCGCACTGAGTAAGATACAGATTTCAGTTCTGATTTTCATTTCCATTACTCTAAGTCCTCTAAATTCAATTAAGATAAACCTAAATGGAGTGTAATAATTTTAGGTCTTTGGATTCTGGAGATACTTTATGTGGGGAAAATAAAACAATGCTAACAGCTGTCCTGCAAGTTTTCTTTTTTTCCCCTCTCAAGACAACTTTTTTAATTTTAACTCATAGTTCCTGGTTTTTGTTACAAGGTGAGCACTATCATGAATTGTAAAGAATCTTGCACACTTAAGGAAATGCAGGAACTCAGTGGCCACATGATATTTCCAAACTTGCATATACGTTTTCAATGAAATTATCCAACTGTGGATGTCTACTAGGAACTAAACACACCTAAACACGCCTTTTTCAGTAAGACTCCAGCCTCATGTGTATTAACACCACAAATGTAACCCTCTCTCCCTTGAGAAAGAGCAGAGTGAGCCAAGCCCACTGATTTAATTCAAAGATTTAGTTAGCTGTTGATTTCAGTGGATTCAGGTGGCATTGCTGCTCTACCTCAGAGCCTAGAAGTCTCCCATGAATCATCCACTAGAGAGAGACAAAATTCCATGTTTTTTCTACTTTGGGTTATGACAAACAAATTAACTGAGTTTTTATTTTGCTGGTGGAAAGCAAATTAAGAGATTCTAGTACTTTGCAGCCTGCAATGACAGTTTGGGATGACCACAGTTAAAACAGACAAGCCTGCCAAATGTATTTTTGGGTTTATATTTTTATTTTTTCATTACACAGCCTCATAATTTTGTTATTTCTGAAAATATTGAACCAAAAATCTTTAGCAAAATTTTTAACTGATCCTAATGCAAACAAAACAACCAGTTTCTTCTCTAGTAATATGGAGGAACATAGATAGAGAAAGCAGTTTCATTTTAAGTCAGAGAGTTGGGAAAGCATTAGCAAGCAGTGTAGTTTCAAGATTTTCTTACATCCTTTTGTCTGATGACTAGAACAGGAAGAATAATAAAAATACCACCCCTTCTATTCATTATGTAATGGATGCTATCCTTTTTTAAGACACTTACTGAGCTCCCAGCTATGTACCTGTGATTATTGGTGGGTTGTACTGAGGCTGAGGTAAAGAGTTAGGCTTTTAATTCATCCTAAACCAGTAATTGTTAGAAAATACTGCCATAATTTAGTATGTGTGTGGTTCCCTTGTAAGAAATGAACTTGTAAGAATTTGAACATGATGTCCTTTGGAAATAAAACCTCTACACATTTCCTGTACAAGAAGTAGTGGAGTGGATCTTGATCGTCCTTGTTCTAAGGCTCTTTCAGCTCTGCCCAGATCTCACCCCAGTTTAAAGATTTGGATATCCACAGCTACCTACAAGAAGAATGCTTATGCAGTTTTGAAAGAGCAGGCCTTAAAATCAGACTGACCAGAGAGCATCTGTGTAAGGCATTTAAGCAGAATCTTAGAGAATATAATCTGGCATGAACAAATCTGTATCAATTTAAAATCATCAGAATGTATGGTTAATCTTGCAGGGGTTCTAGGGATGTTGACAGTTTTGGCTGTGGTTTTCATCATGACTCAGTGTGATTTTCATCCCTTTGTTCTTTCTAGGCTGGCACCTAAATTCAGTGTAATTTGTTTTACAGGTACAATGTTTCCCTTCTTGAAGAAGGCAGGATTATGCGCAGACTGCAGCATGACCGTGTGGTAAAGCTACTCGGTGTCATTTTGGAAGATGGAAACTACTCACTGGTGATGGAGTATGTAGACCGGGGGAACATGATGAAAGTGCTACAGAATGTGAGCAGTCAATTACTTCATCCTTTTGGGTTGCTGAGCTGGCTGAAAGGGACAGGATGTTACTACCATATCCCGAGAATGGAGTCTTTAATTTCTTATTCTCCTTTTTCTGTTAAAAAGCCGATGGCACCACTGCCTTCTCTAGAGCCAGGAGACAATGACAGTGGCTTTCCTGTGCATCACAGAGGAGCTGAACATTTACAGATTAAAAAGTTCTAGAATTGGCTGTAGAGATGTGTGGAGAATTTCCTAAATATATAGCATATATTTGTAAATATGAAGTGACTCTAGAGATATTTTAATGCCAAAATTTCGATCCAAGAAGGACCTTAGAACCACAGAATATCCCTAGTTGGAAGGGACCTTGAAAAATCATCAAATCCAACTTGCACAGGACAATACCAAAAATCACAACCACCCTCTGGGTGAAGAATCTTCTTCTAATATCCAGCCTAAACCTTGCCTAATCCAGCTTCATGCCATTCTGAAAGGCCACCAGAGAGAAGAGATCAGTGCCAGTCTCCACTTCCCATCACGAGGAAGCTGTAGACAATGATAAGGTATTCCCTCGGTCTCCTCCAGGCTGAGCAGACCAAGTGACCTCAGCCCTTCCTCCTATGGCTTCCCCCCATACTTTTCACCATCTTTGTGCCTTCATTTGGAGACTTTCTAATGGCTTTACATCCTTCTTAAACTGTGGCCAAAACTTCACAGTATTCAAGGTCAGGCCATATCAATGTGGAGTAGAGTGCAACAACCACCTCCTTCAACCCACTAGTGATGGAGGTTTTTCTTACCATAGCTTAAGCAGAGGTACTCTTGGGACTGAGGAACTTTTTTTAAAGACTGAGTTTTAATTTAATTGTTGTATTTGCATTTTTTAAGAGATGGCACTTCTTGTTCTTTCTTTTAGTTCTCACTACCTTTGTCAGTGAGAGGGCGTTTTGTGCTGGAGATCACAGAAGGAATGCTTTATCTGCATGAGCAAGGCTTTGTACACAAAGATTTAAAACCAGAAAACATCCTTGTGGACAGAGACTTCCACATTAAGGTACTTGTTAGAAAGTGAATGGGGAAGGCTGGTGATTTGGGTTAAAGAGCCCATTTCAGCCATGCTGGTTAGAGTTCCTAACTTGGTGGAATTGGTAGATGAATGCCTTTGTAGTTTAGTGAGCTATCACTGAGAGAGTGTTAGTCCTGGATCACTGAATTATGGTGGCCTATGCAACCTCTGAGCCTGAGATTTGCACAATATTCCTCCACCTGTGAAAAAAAAATCAGTTAGGGCATTAAAAAATGATATTGTTGAGAATTAACAAGCTATATATAACAAAACAATTAGATGAAACAAATGTTAATACAGAGTTTGAAACAAAATAGAATGTTTTATGGATAATGTCTTTTGTCCTTTATTGCTGTAATTTCTCCTCCTGCCTTCACTTCCTTTCTTTTATTCCTTTCTTTCTTTTATTATCTTCTCCTCTTTTGTATCCCTCTTTTCCCTTAGTCATCATTTTAAAATGATATTCAGGAGCTACAAGAAAACCCCATCAGGACACTACTTCAAAGAATGGTTTATAAGCCTATTCCAAAGCCCTTCTATTAACTTTAGTGTGGTTTTGGATCAAGATACATAAATATAGAGGCTACTGTGGAATAAACCTGAGGGGAATTTGCAGCAGTCCTCATCAAATATCCTGTCTCTGGTCAAGGTGAGTTGTTGAAATAATCACCCCATTACAGTCTGAAAGTATAGAATAAATTTCTGTGAAGAGAACTCTGTCATTTTCTACTTCTCACACATAAATTAGTGAGAAGTTCTTCAACAAGGTTAATATAGTAGCAATATATGAGCAGCTTGCAGATCAGAATTACAAATTTCTTTTCCAAAAATAAAAACCTCATCATCATCTGCTTTAAATGTAAATTGAATAGGGAGCTGGGTTTCAGCTTGCTTCTGTGGACAGGACCAAAGTAGGCTATCACATTTCATGACAAACTGATCTGGAACATGGGATCAGAATCAGATAAACTTCCTTAAGTAGCTTGATCAAAAGTATACTTGAATGCAGCTATTGTACAGTCTATCTGCTTGAATGTGTCTAACATTGTCAATAATTAGAAAGGGAAATAGTTGTTCCAGGAAATTGTAAATGTAGAAAGATTTATGTCATATCCTTCTGTATCACTAGACCTCCTCTCACTTGTAGACATGAACGTGGACTCCTACTTCCTCCGTGGAATGTTGCCTAGATTTTCCTCTGAATAAACAACCTCTAAACTCAGCCCAAGGTCTCAGAAATTCAAGAGGAACAATAAACTAGTTAGAGGCAATGAGAAGCAAGGTGTCACCCCTCAATTTTGCCTAAAGTAATTGACAGCTGCCTGTAGCTAAGAGAGACAGGCCCATTTTCTTTCAGTTTTCCTCTCCTGTTGACCTCCTGTTCCCTTGTGTTACCACTGGTGCTAATCTGAACACCCTGCCTTGATTCAGGAAGCCAAACCAGCAGATTACCATTGACCTTGTTGGAGTGCTGTCCTTCTTTTGGGGGGCACTTAGTTCAGCAAGCTGCTTGACTGACTTGCATTAGGTCTTCCCAGGTAAGTGTCAATGCTGGAGCAAGTGGAGCAGGGGGAGCACGTAATCGGAGACTGGGGGAAGGAGGGAAGGATGACTTTCTTCACCACTAGCCATTAGTCTAGCTGCAAAACTGCACCCTGAAGTTTCAGTAATATCCCAGTGTAAAGCACACAGTACCCAGATATCTCTGCTTTAACCTATTCCATGCTATTCTTTTCTATGTCTCTTTGTCATACATATCACATTCCCTTTTCTGAAGGAAAATCTAAGGTGGTTAAGTGGAATCTGAATGGAAAGGGCAGTGAGGGAGGTGGCACATCTGCCCATCTCATAGATTGATTCTAAGTTTGAATCTTAGATTCTCCTATGAATCTTCGGTTCTCCCATGAGTGCTGCAAGCAGGCTTTGAATATGATTGTCAGTATGAGTGAAACTAAATTTCTTCTGTCCTCACATTGTGGAAGTGTTCCACAATTAATAATAAAGGGTAAGCCTAATGGCTCCCAATTGGCAGTGATGCTTTATTTAGGACAAAAACCAAACCAAAAAAACACCAAAAGCAATAAAAAAACCCCAAATAGTTTGTTTTCCTTTCTTAGGTTGTATTTTTTCACTATTTAATTTTTAGATACGTTATTAGATTAGTATTAAGTCTTGATAAAATTGAGCACTACATGCAAAACTTGTTTATCTCCTCTTCATTATAGCACTCTGATATGTCTCATTTTTCAGATTGCAGATCTCGGTGTTGCCTCCTTTAAGAGCTGGAGTAGGCTGACCCAAGAAGAAACTGTCCGACAGAAGCAAATGAAGAGTACTTACCAGAACAATGCTGGGACTCTTTTCTATATGGCCCCAGAACATTTACGCAATGTTAATGCTAAACCAGTGGAGAAGTCAGATGTTTATAGCTTTGGCATTGTGATCTGGGCAATTTTTGCTAGCAAAGAGCCATATGAAAGTACGTTACTTCCCAAAGGATGCTATCAGAAAAATGAGTTACCAACATTAAGCATTTAATGTTATAAAATTAAGACTAGTAGATTGCATCACCATGGCCTAGAATAGCACTGGTTTGGCAGCTCATGGCCAGTCAGAGGAATTAGTTGCATCATTCCTGACTTCTAAGCATGGACACGAACATCTGAATGAAAGGCAGTTATGAGCTGAATCTACTCACATCTACATGGTGTGGGCACAAACTAGACTTGGTGGCAGAAATTAGGCAAACCTCAGGTGGGCCAGGATAGAAACTTTGATGGGCACTATTTCATCAGGTGGACTAATTACACATGGAAAGGAGAATGATCTCACAGTTACCAATTCTCAGCTGTGTGCTGATTTCTCAACATGCACCAATGGGCTTATGTAGAACGATAGAAGCCAACTGTGGAATTCCAGAGTAACATGTTTATAATTTTGAATGGATTTTTTGCTATTTAAATGGCTAAATGTTACCTGCGTGGCCTTCTTTGTGTTCATATTTAGTGCGGAGCTGATGCATCTGAGATGCAGGTTCTAGAGAGCTGTCACACTGACTCACACTGCATATGTCTTACATATGCAAGTAAATCCATTAATCTTAAAATAAATCTCTAATCCATGGAAGTCAGAGAAGTCAGATTCACTCATGTAAAAGATTTGTAGCTGTAACCTGTACTTCTTTGAAGTCTTATTTTACATATTCATAAACACACAGGAAGCCACTTCATTGTTTCTTTCACCTGTGGAAAGGTAGCAAAACCCATGAGCAGAACCTGATAAGGAATTTCATTTTTCAGATAGTATAAATGAAAACCAGATTTGCTTTGGCATCTTGAATGGAAACAGACCAGACATAAAGGAGATCGCTGATAAATGTCCGTTGGAAATTATTGACTTAATGAAGCAATGCTGGAATGAAGATAAAGAGAAACGTCCAACCTTTGCAGGTAAGGCATTACTTTAGGATTCGTATTTGTTTGTGTCCATTGAGAGCTTATAATGTAGCACAACAAACAGTATTTTCCTCTTGAAATAAGGTGGGGTTTTTTTTGAAAACTGAACTAGCAATGCAAATGTTCTGTAAAGCATGCTCTCTGTACCATGACCAAAAATGCGATCTGATCCAGCATTTAGAGGTTTGAGAAATCCTAGTATGTGAATGGAGCTAATTAAGACACTTTATCCCTTATAATTTCTTTTCAGCATAGTATAATCTTATTGCTGAAATTTACATTAAAACTAATATCATGGGATATAGTATATCTTGACCATGACTGAGAAAATATCCTATTCAAAATACTCTAGATTCAAAAGGTGTCCTAGTTATCCTTCCATAAGCAATCTGACAGACTTTGATAGCTAATCATCCTTTCATATGGTCAGATGGCAAAACACTTTCAATTGGTAGAAGTCTTGGCTGAATGGTCTGGGAAGGAGACTAATAGCAAATAAGTTAAAATTCTATATCACATTGTTTCTTCTTTCTGCCTCAATACATAGTGTCAAAAACAAACAAGGAAACAAACCAACAATTCAGAAAACCCCAGAAAAACAAAAAGAGGAAAAAAAACCCTCACAAAAAAGACCCCAACAAATAACAGGAATCTGAGGTTTATGTTTAGACAGGGACACCAACAGTTCCATATACAGCAGGCATGTACTTAAATACTTAGAGGAAATTTGTATCCCATGAGAAACCCACCTACTATTTCCATATTTAACATATATAATCTACTGCTTGTAGATTAAGCTTATGCTTGTATTGGGCCTTAGCTCCCAATTTTCCCATATGCAAGTCAAGGAAAGATGCTCTCAGCTACTGATCATAGACAGATTTCACCCTAAAAAACAATACAACAACAACAGAAAATCCCTAGAAGTCATCCTGTTCTTTTTACTGTTTAAGACTAAATGTACCATGGGAAAAAATTTAAAACGTATGTATACCTTTCTTGTTTCTGACATTATAGATTTCATTCTTCATTCCTTTTCCATCCAGATTATTAACAGTACAAGTCACTTTTAGTTTCCACTGAAAACCGCTTTCACTTAGTTCTTTTATTTTTTCAGAAATCAGTGGAAGATACAAACCATTTTACTATGAAAATCTAGGAAAAAGTATTGAAGAAGATCTGAAGAATTTAAAAGTGAGTGGCTTTCTAAGCATTTTAAGGTTCCCTACATTCCTTCTTCCCAACTCCAATTACGGCCAGATTCTGCCACTTCAAGACTAATTGTGGTTGACTGATGTGATTTCCTTCTGAGATAAAATGACTGGATTGGTGAATGAGGGCAGAGCAGTGCATGTCAGTTATCTCAGCCTTCAGAAGGTTTTCAACACTCTCCCAAACTACTCTTGTATTCAAGTTCAGATGTTGCTGTCTGGATGAGCAGATGAAAACATTGGATGGTGAGTCCCAGAGAAGAGCTGTTGATGGGTCCTACTTCACTTGCAGGCCAGAAGCAGCTGCAGGAGTGCAGGGGGTTGGGACCTGACCTGGTTCGCTCCTCTGTCAGTGACCTTACAGAAGCGATGGAGCACACGTGAGGTGTGCAGGTGACACCAAACTAGAAGGACCAGTCAATACAGTCACAAGGACAAAGCTGGTAGCTGCTGGCTGGAGGAATGTGGGGACAGAAACCTCATGAAATTCAGAAAGCACAAATGGAACGTGTTTGTCTCGGTTTGTAAGACAGGTATCTGTTAAGGAAGGCAGGAACCTCCCTTGAAATGAAAAAGAAAAATGTAAGCCTCCCACTTCCCCTCCGAATTATTATATCTTGAAAACATGGGGCTCACAGGCAGAGATATGGGAATAGGAATAACAGTTCTTTACTAATATGTATAATAAGGTAAACCAACAACAATAACTACAGTATTAACAACAGAACAGAGCAGGGACCATGTCTCAGTCGAGACGGGAAAATAGAGGAGAGGCAGTGTCTCACAAACCCCTCAGCTGGCACTCAGTCCCAGAGCTCCTGCAGGGCTCTGAGGAAAAACACCTCACTGGAAATGGCAGGGATGAGCAGAAAGTCCCGGGCCGGTGGATGAGATGGATCAGCAGCTCCGCGGTGGCAGCTGGGGCTGCAGCACGTCCGGCAGGACAGGGGAGTGAGGGCCACAAACGGAGAAGAAGAAGGAGAAGAAGGAGAAGAAGAAGAAGAAGAAGAAGAAGAAGAAGAAGAAGCAGCCGCTCCGTCTGGATGATGGCACAATCCTCCCCAGCAGAAACAGCTCCGAGAGTGTCTCCCGCTGTTCTGCTGAAGGATAAAAGAAGCCCAGCTCCCTTCCAGCTGCCTCCCTGGGCCCAGCCGATTCTTTGTCTTTCTTAAGCACCCAAGAAATACCAGCCATCAAGCTTCCTCTCAGCTAAAAATTCCCATACATAAGAAGGAACAAAAGGGACACCTAACCCACAACAGTGTTGCACCTGGCATTAAATAACCCCTGGCTTCAGTGCCAACCAGGGGCTGCCTGGCCAGGGAGCAGCACTGCCGAGAAGAACCTCAGGGTGGTGGGAGAGCATCAACCTGGGCGCCAGCCACAGCCTGCCTAGCACCAGCAGTGTCACAGGCAGCAGATCTGCTCAGACCTTGTTAGTCCTTATAGGAGATGGGGCTACTTTAGCCCAGCCATGCAATAGCTTTGGAGGACAAAGAAATAGCAAACTTGCCCCTATGTATGAGGAGTTTGAGAAGATAGAGCCAAGCTCTTCACAGCAGTGCATCGTGTGAGGACTAGAGAAAAAAGACAAATACAGAAACAAGAGAAACTCAAACTGGATGTAAGAGTGAAACAAAAAAAAACCCAAAACTTTTCCCTCTGGGGACAGCAGAGCAGGGGCACAAGTTACCTAAAGACGTTGCACAAAACTTTGTGCTACCAACTCCAATCCCATAAGTGACCCTGTTTTGAGCAGGAGGTAGGCCCAAGGTCTGTTTCCACCTGAGTGGCACACTGATTCTATGTTGATATTTTGCAAAATCTATATATCCATTAAGTCTCACTCATGAAATAAAATGTTACTGCTGGCAATTCAAAAGTGGCAGAATCTGATTTAAAATAATTTCATAAATTCTTGGTAATTTTTGCCCTGCCTTCAGGCAGTGTTCAATGAGTCTCACCCTATTTGAGACCAGGAAGCTATACCACAGTAATACTAACACATAAAAGTTACATTCATATTGTTTTCCTGAGTGTCCAAGTTGGTTTCTCTTACTTTTCTGGCTGTAAGTTTAAAAATTATGATTAAAAGAATAATTTCCTGACTGAAAATAAGAGAATCAGAACTTCTTGAACAATTGGGCTGATAATGGAGCCTTTATATCCCAGATTTTATTAATTTAATCACTCAACTATATAGACTTCACTCACAGACAAGAAGAAGACTGTCTTCTTAACTAAAAAAAACAAAACCAGACAAAAAAATACCAATAAACTTCCTTGTGAAACCAGTATTTCACATTTTTTTAAAGTGCTTTCTTCTCACAAAGTCTTCAATTATGGAAATGAAAGTTAGCCATTTCATGTGATGTTTACAAAGCACCAGTAACCATTCAAAAAAGCAACAGAATTTTGCAAAATGAAACTGATAAAACTGATTTCTTTGATTTGATCAAACTCCCAATGTGAACTGTATATATGTCTATATGACAGCAGCCCCAAATCGGGACCATGGCAAATTTTACTAGATGCATTAGCTCTCTGCAGATGCCCCTCTCATGCCATACGGACAAAATTACTATTTAGGGAATTGGCTGTGAGTTTATGACTTTTTCAGGAAGGAAAGCAACCATTACAATCAGGACACAGATTGTGAAGAGTAGATCTAAGGCAAGTCACTATGTGAATTACTAGTATAGCTTCAGTAGCAACAAGACTTTGAGGGTTTGGGCATAACCTCCCTGCTGCCTGCCCGGCAATCATGGAAGCCTTCTAACCAAAAGGATCATGGAATCACAGAATGGTTGAGGTTGAAAGGGACCAGAAATCATTGGGTTCAACTCCCCTGTTCAAACACTTCTGTTACTCAAGTAAAATTTAAAGACCTATGGTTATAATGTGTGTTAGAACGTCACCTTTTGCTTTTGGAGTGTAGTCGATTTTTTGGGAAGAGATAGGTAGGAATTGTTGATATTTAATCTGTGAAAGTACTTCTTGGGTTTAGTTAATTAAAAACAAAGCAAAACAAAATACACTAACACAAACACTTGTTTTGGAAATTATTTTGTAAGTAAGCAGCACTTGGGAAAGTTGAGAAATAATTTTTCCAGGTGGAAAAAAAAATTACTTCAAGCAAAGGCTGAATAATGAGAACATCAAAAGAGTAGAACAGGAGTGGATTTTTGCCTTCACTCTAGTTAAGTGAGGATAAGGGTTATAGAAAGGAAATTGCACTGCTTCTTTCTGAAATTTTCTTCTAAACTCCTTACTCCTAATTGTCTTCATGAAAGTCAATGTGCTTATACCTGAATTTTAATTATTTCTCACCTCTTCTTCCCTGTTGATGAATAAACTTATTAAACATAGATCCACAGAACAGGATGCTACCTTTACCTCAGCAGCATCTCCTCACCAAGATTGTTTGCCAAAAGTCTGGCTAATGAATAGAAGTCAGACAATCCAGAGCCACTGTGGATTTAAGCTCACATTCATGTAGGCAAGGGTATTTTTTGGCCAATTCAGAGTATTATGTATTGCAGTTACATTGCAGTCCTTCTTCATTTCATTGAAGAAAATATTTTGCCCACCTGTAGCAAAGCAATGGGTATTTCCTGTCAGGCTGTGCTCTCTGAAAGAGTATGGGACCTTTTCCCAGAGATTCATAGAATCTGTTCATCCAGGTCACTTCACAGTGAAGCTGTGCTGTTTCATACTCTACAGGTACTCTCTTTGTTTAAGCTTTTGACTATAATTTGATCGTTTGTTCTTTCTCACATGCAGAAAATGTGGCCCGAGTCAAATGAGCTGCTGCATAGAATGGAATCCCTTCAAATTGATGCTGTACCAGAAGATACCAGCAATGGTCATGTAGGTAAGTCAGTAGCACATAATTATTCTGTGTATTTGCCAAAGATAAAGTTGTGTACAAAGCAAATAACCTTACCGTTAAGGGTTATTACAACACTCAGTTATTCAGCACTGAGAAGATGTTATTTGCTCCCAGAAGTCACACTTAAAATTTCAAATTTTCCACCATCTACAGTTCAAACCCTCTCCTTTTACACTCTTCTGCTTTCCTCTTCCATGCCAAAAATTTTATTCAACATTAAGCTTTACAATGGTCACTTTGGTAATTACTTTTCATTCTTAATCTTTCTTCCCATCTCTTTAGTCATGCCAACTGCTTGGTTTGTAGGCTTTAATGTCATTAAGATTTTTCTTTTTCCCCCTCTATCTTTTCTTATGAATGCTCTGAATATGACCGAGATACATAATTGTAAAGTATTCCTTTGTGTAGGACCTTGTTCTAAGGAATCTGAGGAATACTAGTAGTTTTTTCTCTTTTTTTCTTTCATACTTTCATCAAATGAGTTGCATGTTTTGTGATTTTATAGGCTGGCTCTCTAATATGTGATAACATCTAATATGATACAGTTAGAGTTTTGTAGTAGTGTATCTGGTATTCTCTTACCAAAGTTTCTTAAATGTCAAGAGACACAGGATCTTATTTGCAACACTGATTTACAAGAAATAATAAAAAATCCAGTAGAAATAAAATCCTGCTGAGTTATCTAAGACATGATCAAATTAATAATGTTAAGCTGTAACGTGCAACTAATAAATCTTCCCCAAAGCTAGATTTGCCACAACTGTTCCTCAGTAGAACTGATGGACTTAGGGCAGCCCCACTGCTGTATTTTGGAGTGTAATTACATTTCCTGAGCAGAAAGTATCGTGTATGACTGCTGCAGATTGCAGATGCTCTCATGTTTTAAGTACAAAAGACTTTGTTGTGAATCTCCGCTGCAGAAAGATGCCGTCTTGCCAGCCTGTTAGTCAAAGGCAGGGGTTTTTCTCCAGTCAATGGGCATCACTCAGACAGTCCCACAGGATCTGTTCATACATCTCAAGCTTGCCGTGGAGAACAGATGCCATATAGTTTATGCTAATACTGAATTGCTAAGAGCTGTCACTTTGGGGTTATTTCTGTATTAGCCATTCCTCCTACTCCCTCTCTATGAGTGGTAGCAAAACAAGCAGAGCAAGTCCCACTGAAGGTGTACTAGTATACAGCCATCCAAAGGAACTAGTCTAGTTTTTGTCCTGCCTAATATGGGCTGAAATAATGTAATTTGGGGGGGAAAAAGCCCCAGTTCGCTGGCATATTCTGAGCTAAATAGAAGCACATGCATGCACTTTATTCCAGTTTTACAGTGTTCTATGTCTCTTGCTTCAAGCAATGTATGGTATTTTCTTGAAAAGCGTGAAGCTTTCAGAAGTTTAGCATAGGTAAAGCATAGGTAGTCCTACCCTTAAAAATATAAGTAGTAACAAACAGAGTTTTACGTTTCTTATTTAGTCTTGGAACAACTTCATCTAGTTCCATTCTGAATAGAGCTTCCTTTGATACTGAGAATTAGTTTAAAAGATGTAGGTGACACAGACTATTTAATCTGGTAGCAATTACTTGTAAAAATGTATTCTTTGGGACAAGAGTATTCATCATGAAATACCCAAACAGGACACTTTACATAACCATTTAAAAATAAGATTTTAATGACAATTTGTGCTGTATGAAATTACACCTGTTGAGGCATTATTTTCTGTCCTGTTACACTTGAGTTTTGCACTGATCAAACTCCAGTTAATGCCAGAGGAGACACATCAGTAAATCCTAAAACCAGTAAAGCCTCCAAGAATGTTTGTTTCAGTAGCTGAAAACCTGATATCAATATAAGCTGAGTACGCAGTGAATTCTCACACTACTCAAGATAGCGAGATTTTAACACTGATAGCTTAAGCAAACCTCTACTTCCTAGATAAAAATCTGTTCTACTTGTCAGTAAACCTGTTTTATTTTATAGAATGTCTTTTGCTGGAAGTAAAATTTTATTGAAACCTTTTAGATATACAATAATAATAAATTAGGTTAATAGATTTTAGTATCAAGTCAAATAGATTTTAGCAACAAGTGAAAAACTTGCATTTGAATGTTTTCAAACATTTCATGTTCTTCCCTTTCAGATCAGCCTAATTCTCTACACAGCTCTCAAGGCCCCATGACCAGTGAGGTTAATGAAGCCCTGTTTGCTGCCTCTCCTCAGAACCAGCCCATTGAGAGCTGTGAGACCTCATTTCCATCTCCTGATAATCTGGAAAGAAAACTTCAGCACGAATACAACTACCATGCATTTGGGAGCCGGATGGATAAAGCAGTTCCACCTGTAGTATACAGGCCTGAAATGATAGAGGAGGAAAGGAGACGGAGAGTTTCCTGTGATCCATTTGCAAAGCCATCTCCTACTTCTCAACGGAGTGAACTGTATCCAAGAGCTGAACAAACAGGATCAAACAATAATCCATATTTCTGGACAAACACTGATCCAAATATCTGGCCACAGGCAGCTGCAGCAACACCAAAAAGGGGAAGTGGAGACGTTTTTTATGGGCCTAGTCCCAACAGTCTTCCAACGGGAAACACAGTGGATGTCTATGGATTGTGTTCAGCCAGTAACTTTAGCCTAAGCAAAACTCCTGTGCCAGAATCTGGACAAAACCCGCAGTCACAGACAAATGTAAACTGGTATTCAAAGAATTCAGACACAGATACAGGTGAGATTCCTCTTTCCCCAACACCTATGTTTCTGAAAACACACTTTTCCTCTATTCATTGAAGAGGTCAGGAGAGTTTTGTAGCTCATGGAACGACCTGTTTATTGCAGGCTGATCTGTAACATAGCAAGAGTGAATTTATTTCATTAAGTTCTCTTTGTTTACTCAAAGTTATTTACTTTGTTTAGTCACTTTTGTCTCTTTGTTTATTCAAAGTTTGAACACTGTAGCTTTGACTTCATTATGCTGCTTTCACTGATGTCAGGCTACCAATTTCAAATGAACCATTTCTAAAGCATCAGTGTAACAGCAGAGCTTAAGACCTGACACCTGACTTCTCAGCTACTAGCCAAGGAAAAGGAGACAGCAAGTAGTGCTAAAGCAGCACCCAAAACCAGGAGCTGCTACTAGTCATTCTAGGAAAGCTGAGGAGAACTTTGACTATCGAAACCATAACATTCATACCACGGGATCTGCTCATGCAGAAACAACACATGTAGCTTTACACAAAATAGATGGATATTTTTTAGCTTGACTTGCAGCAAGCTCAGAGAATTTTGAACCTAGGGATATGGCAAGGAGCTGAGGCTTGTAACTGGTTTCTCCAGAAAGCTCTGCCTGGTGCTGAGGGAGAGCTTCTGCAGATGTTTGCTGACAAGCCATGGAGTAGAAAGGTATGGAGACAAAGAAGGAAGATAATATTGGGCATTAACAAAACATATAAATAAGTGGTAACTGGAGATAAATATACAAGATGTAACTTGGAGGAACTAGAGACAGCATAAGATGCCTGCTCCTACTCTTGGATATTTTTACCATGGTGTTATTTTCTAGGTTATCTCACAAGAAAATGAAGGATGCCTAGCTTTTTACAAGCTGAATGCCACAAAGGTGTTATTCTGTTAAATTATTTACACAGATGCTGTGATTAGTTGTTTAGTGAGTTTATTTACTGAAATGAATCTGAGGGCTGTCATGTCAGAAGGCAGGCATTAGACTCTTCACCATCACTAATAAAGGAAAACCTGTTCGAAAGAAATCAAGAAAACAGTTATTACAGGAAGGCTGTGTGAAATATTGTAGCAGGTACCAGACTGAGGTGCACAAGAGCTGCATTTCAGCTCCTCACTGACTTGTTGGGTAACTGCAACCCATCTGCTCTTGCTGCCCCAGTATGAGTTGCAGAGCTCATCTGTGAGCATTCGAAAACTCACCCTTGGGAGTTCAGAATTTGCCAGTTTGAATACCTCATACAAGGCAGCTCAGTCTATAACTGCAGTGTGCTGTGATACCACACTGCCAGAAATTCCTATTCCTATTCCACCCATGTGGAAGCCCGTTGTCCTCACTGAGATCCAAGGATAGTAATTCAGCAAAACCACAAAATCATTGCTTAAACTAGAGTTATCCAAGGAGACACAAGCCTGCTAATTAAAAAGCTTCTCATCTTTGTATTCAAGAGCACTATATACTCACATTATTACAAATATGGCAGTCATTGTTATGTATATCTACTTTTCTGTTTCCATAATGTTTTTGGCATTTCTTTGGTTTTTTCCTCTTTCTACAGGTTGCAGGGATTCCACTTCTTTCACAAGAGGAACATTTGCATACTGTCCTAGTGCATCCAGAGTAAGCTCAGGTAAGTGCTGTGGCCTTTATCTGCCCTGGTAGTCAACAGGCTGTGCATTGCATCCTGATCGGTAAAGCAAAAAACTTCAGGAACTTGAAATATCATTTCTGTTATTGCTTAATACCTCTAACCATAGATGAAGTTTTCAGTATCAGTAGGTAAAACTAATTGCTGTCTCTAGTAGTACCTAAACACGCCATTAAATGTGTATTTGATAAATCAAGGACAACATATTCTTTTATGTAAGAACTTTAAAAATATGAGAGCATTGCAAGATCTCCTGTGCACCTAAACTAGTCACTTCCTTAAACTTCAAGTTGCTGTCACTCTGCCCAACTCTGGAATCACGAACACATTTGGGACACTTTGTCCTGTCTTGCTCTGGATTTTAATACAAATTTCTAGCAACAGGGTTCATGCTGATCAGCCTTCACTGAAGCACAGGTCTTCACAGTCCTACTGGCTTGAACCCCTAGAGTTGTGTAATATCCTTTAGGAGTTATTAATACATGCTCCTTTCTAGTTGTGTTGCTTGGGACACTCTGAATTCTTTAATTAACTCTTTCAAAGGCTTGTCCAGTTTCTAAGTGATCTACACTACAAAAAAACTTCAAAGACCGGGTTTCTGTCTTCTTGACTCTTAAATGATGACCCAACCCTTAAATGATGACTCAACCCTGAGAAGCTGCAAAGTGTAAAGGCTTGGGAAAGGAGATTTATAAGCACAGTAATTTTTACTGTTAATACTGTAGTATTGGCAAAGTATTTGTATACATTTTTATATCTTATGCTAAATTAATTTTGTTGCCAGATAGGAACATAGCAAATATGTGTAGTTAAAATACATTGTATTTTTAACTACAAATACAATGTGTTTCCCGAATCTTCTGTATCTTAAAAAAAAAGAAACAGGAATCATAATGTTACGAGTAGAAGTAATAATGTTATGAGACATGACAAAATGCATTCCTTTTTTTGCAACTTCATCAATCCAATCAAGCATACATATATTTCTGACTTGCAGTCTCAGGTTAACATACATTAAGTGCACTTAGTCAGATTTTCATACATAACTATAGATTTTCACACTTCACATTGAAATTGAGTGTGTAACAAGGATGTAACCATGATTTCAGGTGATGAAATGCAGAGCTTGGTGTATCGTTTTAAGTACCTGTACTTCAATTTTAGACCCAGGTTGTGAGATTCATCATTTGAGCTAGAGTTAGAATGTTTAGTGGATGATTATCCAAGCAGAGTTCAGAAGACACGGTTGAGAGAACAGAAAACTGACATCACCTAACATGAATAGTGACTTAGCTTCATGCTGCATGTGGAAATCAGACAACAGTAAACAAAAGATTGAATTATGTGTTTATTAATCATATCTTATTAGCAACATGAAATGATCTGCTGTAGTCTCACAGAACTCAGGAGCCATAACTGTAAATCTGAACTTATATCTATGAAAAGTAAAGCTGAAAGGCAGAAGTGAAGCTTTAAGATTTAAATGAAAAGAGCGTTTGAGTAAAGGCTGGCCTCCTGAAGCTGTTAAGCAGCAGAAAGCAAGACTGCTACTATACATTCCCAAAGCACAGAGAACATTATTTACAGTCTAGTAACCATCAGCTTGGTTGTGGCACTCTGTCATAAAATGGAAAGGGCTTTCACTAAAGTACATTTGCATCACACTGCCTAGTGAAAATGCACTCACAGCACAGTTGCTAGTAAATGGCTATTCCTACAGCAAGTGCAATGAATATCACTCCCCTTATTAGTGGAACTTCTTCTTGCTTATGTTACTTCTTGACATTTGGACCTTATGCTGTTGTTTGTAAATTTGTGTTAAAATTCCTTATACAGATGATTCAATCAAGTACAACATAAATAACAGCTCTGGAATTCAAATTGGATCCTACAATCATATGAAGATTGAAGAGCAGAATCCATATGTCAGCACTTGTCCTGTTGCTACAGAAGCAATTTATACACATTATGAAGCAATGGGTATATTTGGTAAGAAAATATCCCCCTAGTTTTCATGTATTCACCCCATATAATTATCTGAAAATCATGTGGTTTGGAATGTATAAAACACTAATAACTGGTAGAAACAAGGCTAGGACTGGATTGGCTAGGATTTCTTGTCTGACTTCTAGTTTAAATCATAGAATATCCTGAGATGGAATGCACCCATGCAGATCCAGAGTCCAGTACCTGACATGACACAGGGAAAAACAAAAGTTAAACCATATATTCAAAAGCCACAACAAATTCATTCAGCTAGAAGTTGAACAATTTTGAAATGTAATTTATTTTCATTGGTCAATACTGAATTAAACCATCCCTATGTATTCCTAAGTAACATTTGTGTCTCAGAATATAAAACATATACAACTCTCTAAGAATTCTAGAAAGGGTTTTTTCAATCTTGCAGGTTTAAGTGACAACCTGTGATAGCTTCAGGTCAAAGAACAAGTCCAGCAACTGACCCTGGACATTTCTTGCCTGCCATCACTGGGTTATGCTGCCCCCACGAAATCCACTTCTAATTGCATCACTAAGATTCTGTCTCCAGATATGACCAGTAAATAGTTGGGAGAGGACAGGAGAGAGAGATAGAGAGTGAAAGGAGCAGAAGAACTGTTGAATTATGCGATTTTCTTACACTCTTCATCTTTTTGCAGACAATACTACTGTCCTGACAGAAAAGCATTTGAATTTAGTGAGAGAAAAGCTGGCTAAGCAGTGGAAGCACTGTGCTCGGAAACTGGGCTTCAGTGATCCCGAGATTGACGAAATTGATCATGATTATGAACGAGATGGACTAAAAGAAAAAGTTTACCAAATGCTTCTCAAGTGGGTAATGAGGGAAGGCTCCAAAGGTGCTACAGTTGGAAAACTTGCCAAGGCCCTCTTTGGCTGCCAAAGACTGGATCTCTTTAGTAGTTTGATGCAAATCCAAGAAGAATAAGTTTACTGGGAACGGACTTTCTAGAGCTCTCCTTTCTGCACAGACTTTTTGGAACATATTTTTTTCACCAACCAGTTCTTAGTGAATACCTCCAGTAAATCAAAAAGTTCATGTCACAATATTGATCTTCCAAAGGATGAAAAAAACCCAAAAAGCATCTTCCTTTCAAATAGAACAACTGTCCAAAGATAACAACAAAAGGCAAGACAAATATCAATTCAAAGAAAGTGTGTTAAACAAAATTTCCACATTCTAATCTTGAAACATGTTAGTCTTGTTCAGTTCTGAAGACTGACCTACTGCTTGAAAAACTTGCATAGAAACCAAAAATCAACCCTTACATTTTGCCAGAAGTGCCAGTACTTAATAATTTCAGTATTTAACTGGTCTTAGTCATTAATATATTTCAAATATTTTTTATAATTTTTATTAAATATACATGTCTAGAATTATGCAGAACAGCATCATAATTCTAGACATGTATATTTTATAAAAATTACAATTTTTATATTTATTATATATTATATAAAATATATATTATATATTTTATATAATATATAGAATTTTGGTTTTATTGTTTAATAAAAGTTTATAATAGATATAGTTATAATGTTGCATTACCTTTTTACATTGTTTGGTTGAAAAGATTTTACAGGGTAAGAGTCTGTCCTGGGGTGACTTTATGATGCTTGTATCCTCAATCACTTGTTCTGTTTATGCTGGATATTATGTTCTGCACCTTTAAGACTGGTTCTGAGAGCAAAAGGTGGGGAGAAGCACACAGTTTGTTTGCAGAAATACACTTCCTCCCCCACATCCTTCTCTGGACTTGAACCTGCTTTCTAGAGGGACTTCATTCAGAGGTTTCCTCCCAGATTTGTCCTAAACCAGGACAGAGTCTCATCTGCTTTATGAAATAATGAAAAAAAAAGTTCAGTCAGTATGCAATCCAAATGAAAAACTCAAGAATACAAGAGTTTTGGGAAAGGAAAGGTGCCTTATTTTCTCTTGACTGAAGACTCATTCTCCTACTCGCTCTGGTGGCTCAGTGTCACTACATTCTGAATCTCTTAGGCTGCATTTATGTTAGTAGACTAAACGTGCCTGGAAGTGTTACTGGGTGCTGAGCTTAAATTGGCATGCTGCAGCCTGCTGCCAGAATAGCAAATTCTTTAAACTTCCAAATGTTGTGGAAAGACTATTTCACAGCACTCAGGTTGTTTCTGGGGAACACTGGAACAGCTGTGTAGTATAGGTGATGATATCCCAGTGCCTGGAAATGTTCCTTGTCATTCTCACTTCCTAATACTAACATAATTTCAAAGTGCAGTATCTATGGAAGAAGAAGTTTTTTGACCAAAGAATTATGCCAAACTCTTATTATTAGGGACAACACCTCCTGTTCCATCAGATCTAAAGATATTTCAAGCAGATGTTTTGGAGCAGGTAATTATTTAAGCTGTAAAAAGAGTACTAGGTGTTCATAACTATTCCTTTTAATTGTCAAAAAAAAAGCTAATAGCTTAATGGAGCGCTTAGAATGGATTTCTGCTCCTTGATACAACAACCACCATTTCAGGGGAAGCAAAATAAAACTATAATTAAGCAAGCATTAACTTTGTCTACTTAAGATTTATTGCATTGCCTTACAGTTTTGGCTTAGCAGCAGGCTAAATTTTCTATAAATTCATGAGTACAATAGAATGATGTGGTTTATCTAACAGAATAAGCATACACTTCCCAGAAAAAGAAAAATTAGGGGGTGTCTTCTCTGTGTCAGTCCACAGAACTACAGCCAGCAGCTACTGTGTTAGTTCATTGAACAGATCCCTAAACAGATCACAAAGTCAATTTATGTTCTGTTAACGCTGTTTGCACTGTATTGCTACATCAATTCCCGATGGTTTTTAAAGTCTCCCATATCTCCATATTTAAACAATATGCAATTTTTCAATCATAAGATACTTGTCTTATTTGGTACACAGAATGAATGGTGATCATTTAATGGGCATACATTAAATGCTTCATTTGCTCTTTATTGAAGCAAGTCTGGACCTTACTTTCTGAAACAACAAGAACAGAGATGTAGAGCACAAACATGAAGCATTTTAGAACACCACTTAGGCATGGGGCAGTCCTAGATCTTTAATGCAGGACGTGGGAGATGAAGGTTCATTTTAGCTTTGGTGCTTGTCAAGTCCAAGTCTAGACTAGTGCTTATAATAAGTTTATGCAACATTGTAGATGGTACAGAACACAAACAACTCACCCAGAAACAAACTCCTTCACTACAGCCTTTGCAGAACTCAGTCACAGAGAGGATTCAGCTTCCTGGGCAGAAGGGCTAAAGTACTACAAGTCCTTTAGGATATTGTGGAACACCACGTAATAGGACACAATGCCTGGAAGCAGCAGCCAGGCATGCCAAATTAGAATGTATTTAATAGTAAGAATGATGAAGTACTGGCATAAACTACCTAGGGAGTCTGTGGATCTTCTTATTATCTCTTAATTAAATCTGGTCTTATTTCTTTATGTGGCTATAACTGAAATCAGAGCTATAAGTTATTGCAAAGACAGAAAGTACTTTGGACCTGATTGGCATAAGAGATTTGGTAATCAGGATGCCTTGGCAAGAACTAACAGAGCTTTGAAGACTGCAAGATGATTGGATCAGCCTGGCCATAGGGAAGAAGATTGAACCAGGTAGAAGAAATGTTGCAAAAATGTTTGTATGATGTTTAACTCAATCATTGTAGTAAGAAATTACTAGCCTTTCTAGAATGGTGTATAAACTTATGTAGCCCACAGTAAATTTGGATTCTGACCACTACTCAGTTGTCCCCGTCTCTCTCCATCGCCGATAATAAGTCTCAATACAAGGTTAACTAGGTGAAATGTAAAAGCAAATGGTGCACAAGAGGTATGTCCTGGTTTGAGAACAAAACCAGTGAGCGACTCCAAGTCAAAAATACAATTTATTAGGAAATAGGAAGAAAAGAAAGAAAGCCACTGGCAAAGTCAGAATACAACCTGATATCCTGTTGGTCAGGGTGTTGGCTGTAGTCCAGTGGTACTAGATGAGCCTGGTCTTCCTCTGAGAGTCTGGTGAAGAAAGGCACCTTGGTGCCCCAATTCTTTGTTTTTTATCCAGGTAGAGGGGCTTGGCTCCTCCCCCCTGGATGGAGCATTTTCCAATGGGATGATAAGCTTATCAGTGGACTCAATGGCCCATCAGCTTCTCCCCTTGGATGGAGCATTTTCCAGTGGGATGATGTAAGCTTATCAGTGGACTCAATGGCCCATCAGCTTCTCCCCTTGGATGGAGCATTTTCCAATGGGATGATGTAAGCTTATCAGTGGACTCAATGGCCCATCAGCAGAAAACCCCTCCCTAGAGGGAGGATGGGTCATGGGAGAAATAAGGAAATTGTCCTGCTGATTTCTTATCAGCTGGCTTATCAACACAAGATTGCATCACTTCCCCTCATTCCAGTTCCAACAGATGGTGATAGAATAACACACTTTTGATTACATTTTGCACTGTAACCCATGACAAGGTCCAAGGAAAAGATTTAGTGCTCTCCTTGACCTATAAATTTACAGAAACATTAAGTATGGAAGAGAAAGATAAGCTAATACTAATTTATTGGACTCCTCATTTCATCTACCACCCCATACCCCCTCTCTCCCTGCTTAAAAAAGAAAAAAAAAAAAAAGAAAATTAAGGATGGAGCTGATTTTTGAAAAGCAACCTTTCATGAGAGATCAAAAATGCAGAAAAATAATGGCGACAAGGATGAAAGAGCAATGTATTATGGCATAGATCTGATACCTTTCATGGCAAAACAAAGGACAGAAAGGACAGAAGAGTAATTTCACATCAAACTGGCGAGCTAGCAGCCTCAAGGGAAGAGGTAGCAGTAATGCAGCAGCCTTACAGAGATTTTTTCATAAGATTGGTGAGGTGCAAGATAGGGAGGAAAAGGCTGTGGGTTGGAGCAGCAGACTTCCTTGTGGTCTCTCCTTGAAGAACATGAGGTAAATTCATCCAGTTATGCACAAGGACATTGATTTCCCATTTTAAGAGATTAAGTGCTTGGAGACTTTAGATCAAATACAACTCAAGTACAACCCCTGCCCAGTAGCTACCCTCATCACACAGCAGCCAGTCTGTGCTGAAACTCTTAAATGCAGAAAGGACTGAGTCCACGTAATTCACAGCAATTCATTTAATTTTGTTACTATGCCCCCACTAACAGTATACAAGCAGCTAAGAAATGTGAGGACTTTTTACTTCTTCCAAACTAGTTGCTAAATAATACCAGTTAATAATGCTGAATTAAAAACTCAGGACATTATTGCAAGTATTTGATAGGTGACCTCTGAACTGAGCTGGCAACATACAGCTCCTCCTCCTCAGAGGCCAGTTTCCAAGGAGCAGCAACACTCAACACCTGGCCTCTGACTGATTGAGCAGCTTTAAGTAGAAATTATGTCACTTTTCTCGGATAGATTTTTCAGCACTGTTTGATAACAAATGAAGACCATCTTTCAGCACGGAGGCACAAAGGAAATTGAGTAAGAATCCCTAAGCCTCTGAAACATGATCAGCCATGTACACAGTGAGAAGGAGCTACAATGAAGAAAGGGAAACTATGAAGAAAGGATCATCCAGTACAAGCAGCAACACATTAGAGCTAAGTAGCTCTTGGGAGAGCTTTCTTCACGGGATCCTAGTGCCTTCCAGGCATTTCTTCCTACCCCTTCCTCATCGAAGTCCCTAGCCTACAGCAAATGCTCCTTGCAACATGCTAGGTTTCCCTTCTAGCATACTAATTAGCAATAGGAGTCAGCCGACCATGCTCATTTGTTCCTCAACACACAAGAGCAGCTAGTGAAAGTGCAGCATCTTAATACAGCCCCTGGGGAAAAGGGAAGGGGGAAGGTAGGATCAGAACAGGCTCTAGGCTGTAGAGACTAGAAGTGGTCTTTGTGCTGGGGGAAGTATTGCCTATAAGTAAAACAAGAGACCAGAGGTCTGACTTATGCTGGGTTTCCCCCTCCCCTACAACTCTTAAGTGGGTCACTTCCTTTCTCCTTAGCATGGTTTCCTTGTCTCTTTGGTACACACACTAACTTCTACCAGAACTAAGATGTGATCTGATAATAAGCATAGTAGCCTATAAAGCTCAGAGAAATGGTTGATAAGAGCTGCTTGAAAAAATCCCCCACACTAATTTCCTTAATAAACCAGTAATACTGCTGGATTTTGAATGATGGGTTGCAATTTCTGTGCACCCCACACACCCCTCTCTCATTAGCTGAGAGACCTAAATGCAGCACTGGAAAAGATGTCTTGGTCACCAAGTTCATCAAAATAGATTTGTACAACCCCTTCCATAACCAAATCAAGAATCATCTTCTAAATGTCACTCTTGCCTTCTCCAAGGGACAACCTGTTTCTTCCTTCATACCAGAGTATTTGGAGTCATTTCACATCTCTGTGTCTAGAATGTCCTAAATATGGTCAGAAATTATACCAAGACTATGCTCAGATTTACAAGATGGAGATTAGATTCAACTTTGAAATTATGAGACCACCTCCCACTAAAGTGACCAAGTGCAGGTGTGCCAGATTTATAATGCAGTTATTCATGGACATACAAAAGATATGCAGATACTGATTAAGTTGACAGACACTATCCTTTGCTAGCATAAAAAAACTGCAGGCAAGCAAAGAAAATCATTACATATGTGTCTGTGTTTTAGTTTCTTCATCAGCCTGAAATGTTCTTTGAGCCAAGGTATCTGGGATCTTTTTCTATGATCTGTACTGCTTATGACAAAGCATCCTTTTCTTTGTGATGTAAATCTGACCGCTCTCAGTTTGGCTAATAATTCTAACTAAATAGGCCTCCTGCTACAAAACCACATACTGCTACTCCCCACACTTCACAGCTTCAAAAGCCATGCCATGTTCAGTCTTTCTCATTTGGAAGGTCAATACCACATCACAGAAATATCAGTATTTTCACATCTTTGTTCTGAATTTGTGAACAAAGAAAGTTCCACTTTCCCTACTACCCAAATCTTACCTCTTTGTGAAACTGAAGCAACAAGATTTTTGCCCTAAGGTGAAATCATATCAATATCCAAGAGGCACAAAAGCCCAAGCAACGAAACAGTCCTGAAATAGCAGGATATTTCACCTCATAGAAGCAGCTAAAATAAACGAGGCAAAAATAATCACTGTGTTCACGGACTCAGGAAACAATGTCTACAACAGTACCGGGATCACTGGAGACCCCAAGTCACAGGCATGGCAGTAACACAGCTAGAGCAGGGACAGGGACTGATGGCACTGTGCTGAGCTGAACTTAGGCTCCAGGAGCTATGAGCCAGGGTGTGGGGGAGACCTCAGCTGAGGATGATTCTGGCCATTAAAGCCGATTAGTACCCCGATAGCCCTGACAAATGAGTTCCTGCTTGAAAACTCCAGAGTTAAATCCCTGCTAATGCTGATGATTCCAGTGTCTTGTATGGGATGGCAGCTCCTGATAGGAGAATCCTATGTGTAGGTGATAATAATCCCTCTTGAGAACTGGAATTAGTCTTTCTGCCTGATAATCCATAAGATCTCAAGGGATCCACTATGTCAATAACTGACTTGGTCTTTCCTAGACTTTCTACAACCTGCAGAAGCACAAAAATAGTAGATACATATTTTCTATCCAACCATGAGTCAGAAGACTCCTCCTTGTAATTTTAACAGGCACATTGAAAATTGCACTCTTCTGCAGTTTTGTCCCTTACAAGAAGTTTTGGAAAACATTTTCCTTGATGTTCAGTTCTATAAGAAACAAAGGGACTGTGAAAGCTCATTAGAGGTGACAAAGACCCACTGTGCAGCAGTGATGCCCTGCAGAGCACTACCTGGATATGAGGGAGACCCTGCCAGTAGTAGACCCTGCCACAGTGAAGAGATGGTGCAACACCAAGGGGGGCAAAAAATGACAGGGTCAGTTAAAAGGGAAGTCTGTCGTCATGGACACGTCACTGGCAGAGCAGTGCTACTACCTCTTCTAAACATTGCCTTTTCCTTTTTTTCTTTTCTTTTCTATGCAATGGCCAGAAATGGGTAGTTTCCAGCCTGAACTATCAGAAGTAATCAGACAAGTAAAATATTTTATGGGACTGGTCAGGAAAACCAGTGCACCAGTTGTTCTCAACTCTTTCATGTGTGTAAAAGCAAGCCAAAAGCAAAAAGCTTTGAGCAGCCTGTTTCTGGCTCAAAAGCTTTTCTCAAAGCTTTTTCTCTCCTTCCAGCCAGTAATTTATGAAAACATGTCTGAGGAATAGTTGAACTGAAATACTGTATTCTTCCAGGTGCCCATCATTACGTCCAAATCTGCTTTACTAAGAAGACTGGATGTTCTGGTGAACTGAGTAGGTTGAACACTGTTTGAATCTTCGAGTTTACACTCTGTCCTCAGATCATCTGCATTCAGCCTTGGCAGAGTCCTGCTTTCACAGCTCCTGGGGCCATTTCCCTGGGGGCTCAGACAGCAACCTCACAAATGCCAGTCATTCAACACACAGAGAAAAGGTATTTTGCCAATGCTGTATCTGCCCAATTGCCACACTATTTTTTGCTCTTTGGGCCAAAGAAGGCAGGACACTGCCTGTGGAAGGAGTTGCATGGTCCAGGCACTTGGGAGAGGAATGGCCATTTTACAGGCCTCCTATGCTCCAGAGCTATGAGTGCAGCTGAAGATGACATATGGTGCAACAGCTTGACTGTGACAGCCTTTTCTACAGAAGGACCCCCCAATTTCTGTCACACTGACAATGAAGTCAACCCATCTGAAACTTCCCCAGATCTAGGTGGTACATAAATCTCCACATCTCCCTTTTCTCTCAAACGGGAAAGGCATTTGGATTTACCTTTCTACTTACCTCTTTTTCCACCCCTACACTGTATGACAAACCCTTTCTACCTCATCTTTCAGCACACATTCTGAGAATTTGTTATGTTTCCTTCAGTCTTAGTAAGTAGTTGATATGGAGGAAGAATAGATTGAATGGCATTTTAACCAGCATGAAATTGGGATACAAGTCAGAGACCTTTCCCTCTGAAAGCTCATAGTGACATGAGATAAGAGCCCCTTTTGATGTACAGAAAATGCAGAATTCAGAAAAAAACCCAAACATTTTTACAGCAGTAGACCAAGCTACTTCTTTATCCTAAACACAGAAGAGTCAGCCATTTCCACCAGTCATTTTCCACAGGAAAGAAACTTGGACAGTGAGACTCACAACAAAGATGAGCCTCTGAAAGTAGCCTAATTACCAAGGAAACTGCAGGGGCTTGTAAATGTCACCAGGCAAGAGCAAGGCAGCTTGTCCTGATGAAGGATTGCTTGTAATTATCCATACTAAAGACCTTAATCTTAAATGGTTTGATCTGCTCAGGAGATAAACTAAACCAGTACACTTACACAGTTGAGTTAATCTCTTTATGCACTGGGATTTATTATGACTGTCATTTGTCTCTAAAACATGCACACATATGGCAGTGAGGTGGGAAGGCTGACAACTATTCACTCTCAGGGCAGTCACTGAGCTTCTACTAAGCAGGAATATGCAACACTGATCTGTCCTGAGGAAATTCCTCTCATCCAAGTATAAAGCAGGAGACCTTTGACCCTAGGTCTGTTTCAAGCTTTGTACCAGCTCTGCAGCTTTCTGTTATTTTCCTCACTACCTTCTCCATCACCCTGGCTGGCTGCGACTCAGACTCATTCATTCTCCTCTGGACTTGGAAAACAGACAGTAAGGGACACAGCTGGACACCAAGGAAAGCAGTTGGTCTCCTTGGTGTTTCATGTGCAAATTGTGAGAAGGCACAGAGTGTTGGCCAAGTGTTGTGTTGAACAAAAACAGTCAGCTTGCTCCAGAGGTGGCTGGCCTGATCAGTACAGGCACTTGCCACGCCAAAGCCCTTGGCCAGATGTGACCCACAAGCAGGGCCTACAGATAACATTGGTGAGGCAGAGTTAATTATTCCGACCAAGGGCCTGGGAATGCCCTGGACTCTGAGACGCTGAAGGCACCGCCATAGGGAAGGCTGCACTATCCAGAGCCGCCTTCACTGTCCCGACGGCCCAGGGAACCGCTCTCCAGGCAGACCTGGAGAAACACACAACCCCCTGTCCTCCGTGTCCTCAGAGTCCAAGGAGCTTCTGCGTCACGGCCACTGCTGGAGCGGCAGCTCATGGCTTCAGCTCCTGTGTATCTCGTAGAGCTGGGATCTTTGCTCCCTGCAAAAGGAGCTGCCGCGTTTCAGTTTCCGCCTCTTGAACAGGAGGGAGGCGCTCACGGTGCCCCGCTCCTCGCCACGGCCGACCGTGCAGCCAACCACCCGAGCGGCGCTGGGCGCTCCTCTACTCTTGGAGGCGGATGGAGAGGGTAAAGCCCTCGACTCTCGCCTCGTGCGCCCAAGCCGAGTCAGCACCATCCCTTCTAGGGCTCCAAGGCGGCATCAGCAACCGGGAAAAAGACCCGGGAAGAGGGACCGACAGGGCCCCTCCAACCCCATCGCTCCCGACGGGTAACCAATCACCGCCGGGGACGGGGCCACAGCCCAGAAGCCAACCCTCTCCCTCCTGCCCTGAGTGACAGCGGCAGCCACCAATCGGAGTGCGAGAAGCGCACCGCCCTGTGCGGTGTCCCTGCGCGCCCCGGCGTACCCCGGGGGTGGCTCCCGTATCCCGCCCCGCGGGGCAGGGCACGGGAGGGGAGGCGGGCCGATCCCCCCCGCCCCCGTCTCCCCTTCCCGCCGGGGCGGCTTCGCTGGGTGCAATGTTTTGTAGGAGCGCGGGCCGGGCCCTCCGGGCTCTGGTGCTGCTGCAGTTGCAGCCGCCCGGCCGGGCACAGCCGCTCACACCCCGGGGACCGGCCGCCTGCTACGGGTAAAAATTCACAGCCGCCTCCTTCTCCCTTTACCCAGCTCCCTCCTCCCTTCCTGCGGCTTGGGGAAGGGGATATTTGCCAGACAGTCGGCGGGATGGACAAAGCGTGTTAGCAGGGGAGATGTGCATTGTATCGGGAGGGCGGAGGTGGCAAAGTGGGGACTCAGGCAGTGTCCTGAGGCGCCTGCTCCTGTTTTCCCTGCGCTGCAAGGATCTGTACCCGGAAGGCTCTGCAGCGCTGTCTGGTCAGTGCCTGTCACCCTCTGGCAGTCCCTGCAGGGCAGGACGTGCCGCTGAGCGCCTGCCCCTCGGTCACCTGCTGCTGGTAAGGGCCTCCCTCGAGGTCGCCAAGAGGACACATGCATCTCATCTATATCGTACTGCTTATCCCGCACATCCTATTGAGCGAATCTGACATAGTACCATAATATTTTTTTCTCCTGCACAGATAAAGAGCAGGTCCTATTGTAGCACAGCTGGAAAAGAGGTAGCTCCCAGATTAAGCTGCAATCCTACAGAGTACGAGGTGAAGCGCAAGATCTGCCCGCTCTGCGTCTATGCTGCCTTGGTAAACATAGGCAGTATGTATCCAATGCTTCTCAAAGAGTTACACACCTTAACATTACTAATTCAAAATACTGGGGTGGGTTTTTTGTTTCGTTTTGTTTTACCAGTGTTTCCAATTCTGTTAGCCAACAGAAAAAACATTCTTTATGAAAACAGAAGTAAAGTCATCCTGCTGGCAAGCACACTGATGGAGTGATTTCAGGCTCACAGGATTTTGGTATTGGGACAATAAAGTATGCCTTAGGTGGTGTCAGTTCCAATACAATTTCTCAGTGCATAAAAAACCCAACTCATTTGTTGTTAGTCCAAAAAGAATTGTAAATACCTTCTGCATGAAACTTCTGGATTTCAGTGGACTTAACACTGAGGCATAATCCAAGAATAGAAAAGCATCACAGACTCAGCAAAATTCTCAAGCCCCTGATGTTAATAATTAACCCTAAAAACATACAACTATCTGAAAAAAACTCTGAATCAGGAAAGCAGAATATATCACTGTCTACTCGACTGTACATTGCTAACCTGTTTTTAAAAAGATAACAAGATGTTGATTATTTCTGTTCTGATATGAACTGAAAGTGGATTTGGCAATTATCAATCATAAGCAAAAACCCACTACATAATTCTTAAAATTTAGTTAGAGCAATGTGCTGATATACTGTGGTGAGAACTATAATAAAATACCTGTTGGAATTAATGACAAACCAAAAGATGGCATATGAAGAACAAAAAAAGCCTTATGAAGAAAAAAGTGAAAGTCAATATCCAAAAAGGGGGTAAAGCAGCCGTATGAGTGCAGAATTTGAATTGTGAGGTGTATAAACCACATCAAATGTGATACGCATACTTTAAGGAGGTTTAGCATTACAGTAAAACTATCATTTGGATCACATTAGCATAGCAATTCAGCAAAATCACTGAAGTTATAATTACACAATTAATTTCTTTGAGCTGTACACTAGCCACAGATCTGCATTTGTACTCCAGTTCTCAAATGGGATCTGCACATAAAGAGCTCATACTATTCTGCACAGTCACAGCTTTTATTCAGGCATGTGGCATGGTGTTACATAGACCCAAGATTTTACGTAAAATCAAAGTTTGCTTTGTGTTGAAGAGGTCCGCTGGTTTAACTGCCATTTATGTACTGGGAACCTGAGTTTGCAAGCTACTGTTCATTTTTCTTGTAAAAAGGGTTTAGATTAGTGGGATTGTTTTACCTGTAATCCACTACTTTCAACTCTATACATAGTGTAAATAGTTCAGACTTTATATATTACAATTAAATTGTTAATGAACTGCCCGGTTAATTTCATGGAATAGAGATTGTTATTATATCTAAGACTGGAAAACAACATCTCTATGTACATGAAATTCATGTGATTGAATTAATAGGGCACTAATATTTAATCTAGGTAAAATTATGGTTAATCAGTGAGTAACCAAATGGCAAGATTTTTATAACATTAGCTTTAAATAAAATGAGTTATGCTGTCAAAAAGATGTTTTGCAACCATTAGGGCACAAATTTGTCTGGGAGAACAGATGTAATGGTTTATACTGCTAAGAAGATGATTTGAATCTGTACTTCTTCTGCTTTTTCACAGGGAGTTTGTATCTGGACATGGTTTCTCAGGTCACTTATTTGCTTTGTACTGAAGATTAGTGTAGGAGTTTAAGTGTTGGGGCTGAGAGATGGCCTGTGCAGTCAGTTTCCGTGGTGATTTTTTAGTGGGTGGAGTTATTGGTCGTGTGGTATTTTCCAATTAAACGATATCTCCTGATGAGAATACACTGACAGAAATATTATTATCACTTTCTTCTCTGCACTTATCTCAGTGCAAAGTGGTTTTCATTGCAGACCCTGTGGTTCATGAGGAACAGCAGCAATAGATTGTGGTTTCTCTGGCAGATGAAGAGGCTCAGTTTAGTAATAGCAAGGTGAACAGCCATTTTGAAAGTTATGCTGTGAGAGAATGAGGTTTTTCCTCTCTGATATATTTATTTTAAAGTTTCTGTAGACATGTAAAACTGCCTTTATATTTTCCTGGTTGCACTGTCAAGACAGTTTTCCCTTCCCCAGCCCCTTAGCCTAGGTATGAATGCTACCTAGAGAAGCTGTTTTTTTAAACTTCTGTGCACCCATGAGAGGCAGGCAGCCCATTAAAATCCCATAGTGCTGTCATTAATATCTAGGGAAAGTAATTATTCCGTATTCCTGGAGTTACCACGTAGTAATGAAACTTAACTGTCTGAATGTTTTCCTATTTCTCTGCTCTTTCCCTATCCCTAGTACTTCAATAACATCTGCCAAAATCCAAGTAAATGGAGTCCACCTGCATTATCAGCAAACAGGAGAAGGAAGCCATGCAGTTCTTCTGCTTCCAGGAATGCTAGGTTTGGAGATTTTATCTTGTCTTTGTAGAGCAACCACCTCTTTATCCATCTAGTCTCAAGCAAGAATGGACAAAACTATTTTGTAATGTGTCCAACACCTGATTATGGAGCATTGTCATTAAAAAAAAATTGCTACACTTACAACAGAAGGGAAAATGCAGAGTTGTTGCCATCAGTTATCAGTTTTCAGATTATTTAATTTATCTTACCAGGCTCCTTTTATACAATGTCTTGACTTACCTAGTGGTCACTTGCACTTTTGGATTTAACTGTGCAAAGGCGGTGTCCCAGATGGGTGGCAAATAGCTACACAAGGTGGAAAATAGTAGAAGGGGAGGAAAAATCAGGTCAGCTATATTTGTTATACAAACAGAATTATGCATTCCTTTTTAGAAGCTAGATGGATTCTAACTGAATTAATAGACATAATGTCACCCTTACATATAATTGTGAAAAAGTCACTGTTAAAATTTATTTTATGCTTAAAGATGTATTTTCACGTTTTGTTTATTCAGGGCAACATCATTAAGATTCTCAGTGGTTTTTTGAGATGGGCAACAGGTTCTGCTAGCTAAGTGGTGTCTGTCCATTGGAACTGTTGTTTTTGTTAACAACCTTTTAAAATTAATACAGCCTGTTTTTTCTGGGTACTTGCAGTTCTAAAGGATCCATCAGACTTACCAACAGTTCATGGCAGGCTGTCAGTAGGACTTACTGTGCTCAGAGTTGGGCAAATGCTTAATTGAATTGCTGGATAAGATGATAAAATGTCAAGAACTGAAGAGCAGGAAACAGTTGTTCTTCTTGGCAGCAATGTTTTCAAGTCTTCACAAAGTGGTTCTTTCTTTCAAAGAGTTCTCAAGGGGATGGTGGAAAAAATTCGTTAGTCATCCTTCAAGTAGTCATGTGTTTCAATCTATTGATTTTAAACAGCTTTTTAAACTAGCAATCTTGTTGCCAATGCAAACTCTAAACAGAAATAATGTATTTTTTCAGTTGAGAACAATATTGATAATTATTTATTGTTATTTTTTTATGAATTCATTGCTATCATCATAGCAGGCTATGAAAAGCCTCTTTTATAATTTAGACCTGTCGATGGTATCTGAGGACAGATTTCTCCAAGTAAACAGAAAAAAACCTCTTAAGTGCCTTTAAATGGCCTTTTTAATATAGCAATGGATAGCAAATTTTATAATTCAACACATTAAATTTGAACAAATTTTAATCAAATAGCATTTGATACTGTTACCACATGACCACTACACAAATAAGACATAAACTGCAGTCTTACCTTCACACTAGGTTACCTTCATTCATAGGTAGCTTAGTCCAATAGACAGGAGTACTTCCTTTTAAATCCTTTGAAAGTCTGAGTCATTAAAAAAAGAAATGGTTCTGCACCAGAAAAAACATCTGTATTTGGCATATTTTTACATACTAGAAAAATAAAAATATACAATTTTATGCTTCTGTGTCACCACAGTCTCATCAGGCAACAAAGTATTTAAAGGTCAGCTTTAAGCACCAATATTCTCATAGAGATGCTTTGTCTAATAAGAACTGTCTGGCACAGTGCTTTTCACTTACAAATTTGTAGCAAAATATTCCTGCCCTCTCAGTTTCACCTGTATTGCCCAGGTAAATAGCAATGACCATGTTAGTGCGTTACATCAAAGATAAATCCCTACTCAGTGTAAGATACTCTATTTAATCATATGTGAGAGCACTGTTCATCTTTCATACCTACCAGAAATGGTTTGTTCTGAATATACTGCAGAAGCTTCTAAAGATTTTAGTTGCAGCGCTTCCTGTCTGAGTCACAATGGATAGTTACAATTAAAGAGTACTTCACATGCTGGATAATCTCTTATTTGGAATAAAGTTATAAGTTTTCCCCACTTTCCCTTTAGAGTATGTATACTATGTATGCAATATGGTGGTTAATAAAAGAAATTGTAATGTTTCAGGGAGTGGTCAAACTGATTTTGGACCACAGCTGAAGTCTATGAATAAGCAACTTTTCACAGTTGTTGCTTGGGATCCTCGGGGATATGGAAAATCCATTCCTCCGTCTCGAGACTTTCCTCCAGATTTCTTTGAGAGGGATGCAAAAGATGCTGTGGATCTTATGCAGGTAAATCTATTATGAGATTTCTTTTTTTTTTAAAGCTGTTGTCCCTAAATTTTGAGAAGGAGGAAGGTTGTTTCCAGCAGACAGCAGATTATAAAAATACCATACAAATGAAGGCTTAAAAGTGAGCATATACACACTATTCCAGAAAATACTTCCTTCTTCCACCTATTCTGCAAGAAACATAGAGGTTCAGCAGTAGGAATTAATAGAAAGCAATATGCTTTTATTCTAAGACCCTGCCCTAAGGGCCTTTTCGGCCAAGAACCATATAAGTTTAGTTAAATGTGTGTATAGGAAACAAAGTCTATGCAAAATAATTTCATTGGACGGATTACCATACTGAAGGGCTCTTAGAAAATTTTCTATCAAATAGAATCTTGGCATTTTGCCTTGAGCAGCCCATTTTAAGAAACATTTGATTCTAAAAATTA
Source organism: Anthoscopus minutus (assembly GCA_013399455.1). NCBI lineage: Eukaryota > Metazoa > Chordata > Aves > Passeriformes > Paridae > Anthoscopus > Anthoscopus minutus. Next base: position 180,803 of record VWYI01021319.1, on the reverse strand, counting down.
ACTTGATGCTTTGCATTTTGCAGCATATTACTGAAGTAATTTTTGTGGGAAATCAAAAGGCTTCCTGTGACCATACCAAGTCTTACTAATTAATACAGCTATTGTGGTTATAAAGAATATGGCCAAAAGCTATTATTATTTCTCCTTCTTGCAGGATTTTTTATTAAAATCTGTGTTTCTGTGTTCCTCTTTTATTCTGTCTTATATCTGCTGACACAATTTTCTGGTTTATTCTGACTTTTTTTATATTAAGATAATACAGTCTCTTTGGTCATGTTAAGAAAGTTGGCAGAGCATTAAAATTCAAAAAATATGAGGCAAAATTCAGTCGGTCCAACTGTATTTCTATAATAAACAATAACCTTGCTGAAAACCTGTCTGAAACTGGAAATGTGGCCTTCCAGGTGTATTCTGCATAGTGAAACAAAGTAAATCTGACAGCAGAATTGGAATTAAGATACAGACTTGCCCTCTAACTGTAAAAGCTATCTATCTGTACTGTAAATCTTCAATTTCTTCTGCTACACTAACAAAGAAAATAAAGATGCTGCCATGAATAGGTGAAAAACATGCAGTCTCTAAATGGTTGTAACACCCTTTTCTTGTCTCTGTTCAAATACTAATAAATACAAAATATTAAACAGATCTTTCCCCAAAGGGAATGTAACCATGGAGCCTCCAGCCAAACAGGGCAGCAGCCTACCAATCTCTAGAGCTGCCAAAGCAAATGAGGCATAGCGCTCTGTTTTTTTGAAGATATATTTTCTCAATATAACCATATAATAATAACGTACTAAAATGTTATCAAGCTGTGTGACTTGCTTCTGTTTTAGGATATTATTAGGATATAATTAAGATTAATTAACTATGATTTCCAGAATATAATGGTTTATATACATCATACAGCCTACAATCAGCCAAAAAACACATCCATATGGGTGAGCCTTCAAAACCTTTGTTCTAGGCTCCTTCAGATTCTCGTGTCTCTTCTGGAGCTGTGAGTGATGCAAGGTTTCTGTGAAATAATAAAAGCTCAAATTTTGCAGAGTATTTAGCACCTTAATGCAGAGGACATTGTTCTGTATCTCTGTGTTCTGTGAAGGAGTTTGCTTGAAATTAAAGGAGCATAATGCGCCTAAGTTCACTTTGCTATCCTCCACCCAATGTCTAATGCTAGCAAAGTCAATACCATTAAAACAATCATTAGGGAAATAATTAGTGTTGATATTTAAGAAGTTCTTACTCTTCAGAGCCACTGTCCTAGCAAAAGGATGGTCTTGGGCTTCTCTATATTTTTGTAGATCAAATGTCATTTTTGCTTGTGCTACACTCCCTGTGATGCAATGAAAACATACGTGCAGTGAAGAGTGATGTTGTATTGCAGCTCACTGTTGTATGTGGTCATTGGTTTGCATTTCATATAGGCTTGGATGGAGGAGGTGGCTTCAAAAGAAATTTCATTCACTCACCAAGAAAAGGCAGCACAAAATCACCCACGAAACTGTGCTGTGCAACCAGCTTTCAGGTTACTGCCCATGTTAGGTTAGTGACCTGTACTGTAAGTAGTTAAAAATATAAGCAAGCAAACATGCACACCTTACCCAGCACATCTGTTACATCACAATTTTTCTGAAGGCTGCAAAGGATAAATTAAATTCCTTCTGCTGGAAGGGCATCCTGAGATACCCCAAGGAATGCATCAAGATAAAGGCTAGTAAACATGAGAAATACTGGAGGCAAATAGATCTCAAATAACCTGGCGTGAAGAACAAAAAATTTAATCAGCTGTTCCATCCATTAGCCAACTTTGAGCTCCATCATTTGTTATTGGCAGTAGGGGAACAGTAGCAACATCAAAAACTTAACCTTTACAAGCACTGCTGCCAACCCCCAAAATCTGCCAAGATACCAGGAACCCTTCAGCAGCATAATAGAGAAAGTTAGACCCAGGTTAACTACCTCTTCATTTGACCAGGGCCAACTTCTGATCAGATGCAAAAATTCAAAGTTCTCTTTTCTTGCTATCAGCTTTTGCTTTACATAGCCCTTTCTTTCTCCTGCCTTATTTCTCTTCTGTTTAGTAATAATAGCTTTGCAGAGTGAAATCTAAATTTGGTCAAAACTACAGTGAGCGGAATACTGAGGATGAGGCCAAAACCAGAAAAGCCTTTTAGGGATAAAAGTCTGCTAAATATCGAGTTTATTAGTAAAGTTGTGCCTCACTTGAGCATCAAGTTTACAAGCAATGTAGAAACTTCTTTTTCTCCCTCTGTAGTTGTTTCTCTCATTGCCTGCATTTTTGCATTCTTCTGTCACAATAAAGCAGGCTTGGACATCTGATACCAGCAAGCAACTCATTCGACTAACTTGCTCTTTTTTCTCCAAAAGTATAATATCCTCCTTAATTACATCTAAAAGGCTGTATTTTCTGCAGAACAAAAGCAAAAAACGCTGTGAAATTTATTTTCTTGTGAATGAGTTCACAAACTGCCGTTCCTATATGCAAAACTTCAAGTATTGCTTAACCATTGAATATCATCCCTCTACAATCTTCAGATGTATTTTCTCATGAGTGTCTTTACCTTCCCCACTCTTTCCCCACTGAACATAACACACACAAAATCCTTTCTCCCATGACTGCCAGTATTCCCTACCACATATAGTGATTTATGAGGAAACTAGAGTTTCAAATTCTAGTAGAAAGCATTATCATAGAATCACAGAACATGCTGAGTTGGAAGGGACCCATCAGGATCCTCCAGTCCAACTCCTGGCCCTGTGCAGGACACCCCAAGAGCCACACCATGTGCCTGAGAGCATTGTCCAAAGGCTTCCTCAGGGTTGGTGCTGTGACCATTGCCCTGCGGACCCTGTTCCAGTGCCCAGCCACCCTCTGGCTGGAAAAACTTTTCCTGATATCCAACCTAAACCTCCCCCAACTCAGCTTCATGCCATTCCCTTGAGTCCTGTCACTGGTCAGAATGAATTAAGGTCTTGGTTGTCATATTTTTGCCCTAAGCTTTCCTTTTGGAGAAGGAGGAATTTAGTTACTAATGTTTTGCATCGCAACTGGCTGTGAAGTAGGATTTACAATATATACTTACAACCTTCAGAAAAAAGTGAATTAGCAACTAAAATTTGATACAGTCCTTTAGAAAATACTTTAAGCATTTTTTGGTTGTTACAGAGCAGATTACTTTTTTAGCTCAGCTAGCATCAGTAAACCAGATCACTGGTTTCAATTTTTCAAGTCTTACACTTTTCTTTTTCTTAAGTTTAGCTTAATCTTGGGCTGCTTACCATCCACACTGTGATAGTCGCTGCCAACTTCACACCAAGGGAGTCCATGGATTCTTCATATGATCAGGTTCTCTGAAAGAGTCTTCACTCTCCATTTTAAATCAACTTTTCTTTTTTTGGAGGGCTTTTTAAAATGCAGCAAGAATCTAATAGGACTACTGCCTGTTTCATTAAAGAGTTATAGAAAATTGAAATGGCAGGTGTAATTTGTTTTCTAAATATTTGACTTTTTTTAGCATTTTTATGTATAGCAAGAAAATTATATTTCCTGATTATAAAAGCTAACTATAGCTCAACTGTGTAGTGTTATGGCTAAAGTTGTACAGTTAATTGTCAAGAAATGTTGAACATTTGGCTGTAAAGCCAGCTGATGATTTGCATATAACTTTCTTGTATGAATCAAGGCACTAAAGTTTAAGAAATTCTCCTTGCTGGGGTGGAGTGATGGTGGAATTACAGCGCTCATTGCTGCTGCAAAGTACCCAAATCTTATCCACAAATTGGTTGTCTGGGGAGCAAATGCCAGCGTTACTCAAGAGGATGTGAGAATTTACAATGGTATGTACGAACTGCATGTTGTATTCTGAATTATTTTAATTTCTATTTGACCCAAGAGTCTTAGTTATGTAACAGCTAAGTGGAAACAGAGCTTAGGACACAACAAACCTGAAGAGACAGGACACAAAATTCACTACATTGCTAGGTGTAGGGATAGATTAAAGTTATAGTGAGAAACTCTCCAACAATTACTCTAGGGGTAATAGAACTGACTTTTTAACAAGCCGTTACCAGCTTACCCTGATGAAAAGCAGAAGTAATAGCTTATCAGTAGTTTTCAGAAAGTGAAATTTTTGTTGTTATAACAAATTCCTAAAAATAAATTCCAAATAATACTATCAAACCCCGGGTTTGATTTCTTAGCTCACATCTTGCACAGCCTTTTTAAAACCAGTCCGCAGATAATGGTTGGATTCTGAGGCTGCAGGGTCAAGTTCAGGGAGGTCTGGTGACTAGCATGAGACACAACGAGATGAGTTTCTGCTGGTTTAAGTCCAGGGATCCATTTATTTGGGGTGACACCAATACAGGAATACACTCAGCTTAACCCATGGGCAGAGAACGCCGAACAGGGGCAGGGTGGTGGGATTTATAGGGGAAAGGTGGAGTTTTACCATTCCAGGTCTTGGAAGATACCTCCCCCAAGGTAGAGGGGTGGGGTCCACCCTTCCTGGGACTCAGAGCCGTGCCTCTTAACCAAATCTCTGTTTCCCCTGGGCAGGGCACCCCACAAATAATCACTGGACTAGCTACTTACAGCTTTTGCCTCTAGGGCTTATATAATATAGACAGTAAGAAAACATGTCCATAACTTACCGTTTAAGTTTAGGAAGCGAATGAATGATTCAAGTAAATGTCCCAAGGTGTCTTTACCATTTGCATTCCTTCAGAGTTAATTATTATCATTAAAAAACCTTTGCAAAGTAAAGAAACATGGAATATCTGATCCTTATTCCACTCATGTGAAACAGAATCTGAAATCATTCTCACTATAAAGAAAAATAGGAAGAAATGACCAATGAACTCAGAAAGGGCCATATTTCCTTTTGAACACAGAAATGAATGTAAGCTCTCAACAAATGTAACCTAGTATAGTTTCATTGTAGTGACTGGAGTTTGTTTTATACCAGCTCTGAAATCTCTCTGACTTCAGGAAATTTACAAGTGTATATATTGCACATCTGTATTTACCTCACCTATACTAAAACTAAAAGTGGTAGTAGTAATAATGTATTTTTTAGTTCAGAAAGCAAAGTGCTCTTTACCTCTGTAAAATGCTTTATTCCTTTACATGTTTTTATAATTATGAAATTTTTGTCATTTAACTATGACATGCACATCTCCTCCCTGCATAGCAGACTAAAATGTATAAGAAAATATTTTTAAAAACCCAAAACAATAACAAAAAAGGAGTCCTATTTACATGGAGCAGCCACTGCAATATTAGCCTTTGTCCTTTGTGAATTGTTGCTTTCAACATCTCTCCTTGGCTGATAGAGCTCAGAGAATATCAGCACAAGTCTTCTGCAGCTGGATCATCAGTGCATCTCAGCTGCAGTGGAGGGTTTGGCAGAGAAGAAAGGTGTTGATTTGGTATCTGTGTCCTTTCAACATTGGCTTCTCCCTTCTCTTTTTAAACTAATGCCAGCCATAAGGATAAAACAGTGGGTTTTATATGGGAAACAGTTGTTCAATAGCACTTAGCCTGGGGTGAGCAGACTCATTTCCCATCAGATGCTGTTATAAAATACTTTCAGTCACTGCTACCTTTGTCATTTGGCTGGACAGGTTCTCTTTGTTAATTAACACCTCACTCCTTTATTCCCTTAATTCCCTTTTGAAACCAATTAAAACCTTTGCTAGTGGCGTATATTGCAGTTTGATGATTCAGTACTATCCTGTTCTCTGCTGTGCCAACTTTGTTTCAGACTTTGTGCAAAGCTGTACAGCCAAAATATAGTTTAGTGAAAATAACCCTTTTGAATACCTGGTTTGCGAGCAGTACTGAAAATTTTAGAGGGAAAAAAATTAGAAAAATCTGATAAATAAATAACTAAAATATCAGATTATTTATCATTTTAGCCAGCCTGCCATGAGTCACAGATTTCTACTGAGTCACTTGTTTTTGTGTAAAACTATGGCAAATGGACCATGATGTCAGCCTGCTGGAATGTCTTAGTAAGAGCTTCCTTCCTCTGAGGGCTGGTAGGAGCCATGGAAGAATTTCCATCCATGAGTTGATGCAAAAGGCTAAAGGATATTTATGCCAGGTCTAGCACACTGTTATGAAACAGTCCCATTTTATACACAAGGTAGCCCTTGAACTTCTCTTGTGAAAGTCTTCCAAGAACCACCATCAGAAGTTTTAAGCCTGAGTCCTTCAAATATTATGTTTTTTCTGTTTTTCCTTGTGACCATAGTACCAAGATATTCTTCTACAATCAGAAGACCACAGCAGAAGCTGTACAACTGTCTTTTTTATACTCTTTCCATACTATGAATTATTTAAAATATTCATTGCAGTTTCAAGTTTGAAATACATATTTGCAGTCTGGTTTGAAAACTTGTGTGGTTTGTACCTTTCTGCTAGAAAGGACATAACATACTTCAATATTTTTTTATGTAGGCATTCGAGATGTTTCAAAATGGAGTGAAAAGGTCAAGAAACCACTGGAAGAGCTGTATGGACATAAGTACTTTGCAGAAACCTGTGAGGCTTGGGTAGATGGAATATCACGCTTTGCTGAAAATTCAGATGGTAAGGCTTTTACAATGTTGAACTGAGGCAATTACAGTAGCAGGCAGTTCTGGATTAAAAAACAATCTAACAGTATTTCTAGCAGCTAGTAAAAGAATGACTCTGCATATGACATTAAAAGCTTGGTCTGGCTCACACTCAGGAATAACACAATTATTCTCTAGATGGTTCACAGAACCAGAAAGATATGGGAGGAAAACATTTAGGGGAAACATTAGCTGGTGAGGCTTTCCTCTTGTTCCACCACAAAACTGGATTATTAAGTCACTGCTTTTGTGCAGATTAAACAGGAAGAATTCTGTTCAGGTAGAATCTTTCTCTTATCTCTCTGTCAAAGGATTGTCTCTTGGTGACATAGTTACGATGTACAAAAGTAAGACACGCTCTTTCCACTTTTTGCAAAACAGAGGTGAAGAATTCTTTCAAACCTTGTAGCATATGAGTTAAAAAAGAAGGGACTTCAGATCTTGAGAACTCAGAATTTAAAAAACCCACATTTTAGAAACACTCTTGAAGCAGCTCAGGTGCTCAAAAATAAAACAAAAAAAAAGTTAAACTAGACAATATAATTGTTTCTCCCTCAAGATTTCTGCAGTTACTCTACATAGACCTTTTTGGCCAAGAATATTATGAATAATAATCTGAGGTTCTGTTTTGATTCAGAAGGAAATCGCTTTTAATTTGCCTAAACAGTAATACATAATGTATAAAAATTGGAGTTTGTAACTCTTATACACATTTTCCTGTTGCTTTCATAATGAAAGATAGCAGGTGACATACAATAACAGATAGCAAGTACTACAAGGAAAATGTTCCTTCATGTCTTATTTTTTCCATAAATTTTTGTATAGGATCAACACAGTAGGATTTCTCCCAGTAAAGTGATGTAACAAATAAGTTTCTGATTTTATTTTACCCTTTCTGGAATCTCATTAAAACTGTTTTTTTCTGAAGTGCAAAGCCCAGGCTGGTGAATCTGTGGCATCCCTTCACTGCCTGCACATGCCTCGGACCCTGAGATAAAGTGATTGTGAAAGAGAATCCACCAAGAAACATGTAATAAGGAGCTGAATTACCTAGATGCTGAAACTGGGTCAGATATTGGGAGAAGCCTAATGTTGCTGGGAGAGATGAGCAGCTATCAGACTGAAGGTTTTTTCCAGGAGAAAACCAGTTTTCCAGCTTAGATTACAAACAGGCCACCTTGCAATTGAAGTTAAGACACTGCAACAAAGGCACAGATACAGATAAGAAAAAGTGTTAATAAAACCCATCAGAGATGAAAAGAGGACAACAAAGCCAATGCTGATCAAAAACTCAAGCTCTTTTTAAAACTAGACTATTTTCCCAGAATGAGACAGTTGTTAGTGTGAAATACCATAACAAATTACTTTTTTAAGGAGCCAACACTAAATGAAACTGGCTAAGTTGCATAAAGTTGCAACATCCAAGATTTTTCTTGCTCTTCCATGCTTTTAGAGTAAATACAATTTAGTGGTTATAGCACAAAACAGTTTTCAGCTTAAGAACTGAAAACTAGGAAATAATAATTAGACTGTCAACTATGTTCCTAGATAAGTAACCTAAATTTACTTGGTGCTTGTTCTGAAAAACAGTCAACATTTCTGCAGGTCTTAGAGGACTATGTGTAAAATGTTCTAAATGAAAATATTTAACCATAAGAGGTGCAAACAAAGGTTGTATAAATAACCAAACAATTGGGAAAACGGTAAAACAGCCTCTGACTTTAGAGCTAAGGAAAGTGTGAATGTGTGAGCATTAATCTTACAGCTACTGGTAGCTGCAAGGTGGCAGCTCAAATAGATAAAGTTATCTCAAAGAAAAATAGAACATAAAGACCATGGAGGATGTTTTGCCCAAAGATTCCCTTGCAAGAACATGGAAGATGGACAGTGAGTTTGGAAACTGAGTTACTAAGGAGGAAAAAAAGGGGAGAAAATTCAGAAAAGTCTTTAAGCAAAACCATTTAAATTACTTATAATAAGATTAATGAGTAGTGAACATAAAATTATGAATGGGCAGGGAAAATAACCTTTACATACTTTAGTACAATTCATATCAAATGGTTATGCATTTGTACTGGGTTTGCATGGCCAGGTTTTGGTATCAGGGGGGTTGCAGGGTGCCTAGAAGCTTCCTCCATGTCCAGTAGAGCCAATGCCAGCCTGCTCCAAGATAGACATGCCACTGACCAAGGCAATCAGTGATGGCAGTAACACCTCTGAGAACATACTTAAGAAGGAAAAAAAAGTTACTGCACAGATGTTACTGCAGCTAGAGAAGAGCAGACTGAGAATACGTGAGAGGAACAACTATGCAGCCACCAAGGTCAGTGAAGAAGGAAGGGAAGGAGGTGCTCCAGGTGCTGGAGCTGAGATTTCCCTGCAGCCCATGCTGCAGTCCTTGGTGAGGCAGCTGTGCCCCTGCAGCCTATGGGGTCCACAGGGATGCAGAGATCCACCTGCAGCGCTTGGAGGACCCCATACCACAGCAGGTGTATGCCCAAGAGAGGTCTCTCTACCTGTGGGAAATCCATGCTGGAGCAGACTCCTGCTGGGATGTGCAGACCCATGGAGAGAGGAGCCCACCCTGAAGCAGGTTTCCTGGTAGGACTTGTGACCCCATAGGGCAGTCATGCTGGAGCAGGCTGTGCCTGAAGGACTGCACCCTGTGGAAAGGTGACTCAGCTTACAGCAGTTTGTGGGGAACCATTGCTTGTGGGATGGATTAGTGCTGGAGAAATTTATGGAGAACTGTTTCCTGTGGGAGGGACCCCACACTGGGGCAGTGGAAGGACCCCCCTGAGCAGCAGCAGGAACAACCTATGATCAACTGACCACAGTCTCCACTCCCCATCTCCCTGCACCACAGAAGGACAGGAGGTAGAACCCAGGAAGAAGCTTCCAAGATTTATTTTACTTCTCATTATCCTGCTCTGATTTTGTTAGTAATAAATTCAGTTAATATCCCCAAGTTGAGTGTGTTTTGCCCATGATGGTATTCAGTGAGTGCTCTCTCCTAGTCCTTATCTCAGCTCAGAAACTTTTATTCTGTTTTCTCTCCCCTGTCCACTTGTGGAGGGGAGTGATGGAGAGGCTTAGTTAGGTGCTTAGCATCCAGTTGGAGTCAATCCATTAGAGCATTGCAGACAGCAAAGGGCCTGAAAAGTGCAACAGGTATGACTACAGCATAAGTTAATTTGTTCCAAAAAAGTAGCAAAGCCTGTAACCTGTCAACTGCTTCAACAAAATGCAGCTTAACTTGAGAGCCATAAGACTCTAAAGCTGAAAAGAACAAAGCTGGGAATGAGATGCATGTATTGGCTTTGAAAAGTCAAAGGAAGCCTAGGGGAAATATGGAACAAAAGTACTTAATTCTCTGTATCCTTTTGTGCTAGTATTCATTAATGGAGCAAATTGCAGTGAAGTAAGATTTTGGAGAAAGAAATGTTAATTATAGTCCTGCTTACATAGTTCTAGATTAATCACACACAATCCACAAGAAAAGGCAATAGGTAGAACCCAATGGAGTTCAGAGTCCTTTATAATCTTTCATACAATTTTAAACCAAAGTGTGACCTTCATTTGTTTTCTCCCTAGGTAATATCTGCCAACAGTTGCTGCCAAATATTAAATGTCCTACATTTATAATTCATGGTGAGAAAGACCCTTTGGTCCCACAAGCTCATGCAGAATACATTCATAAGCACATCAAAGGCTCTCGGTAAGTTAAATGAGGGAATTTTTATAAACCATTGTTGGAGAAGTGAAGCAGTTCAAACCCAGTGTTAAAAAAAACTGCATTTGGACAAGTTGTCTCTGCCACACAGAGAGCTATTCTGAACTTCCCTAGCAAGTTACAATGCAAATAGAGTAGCTGGACTTTTCTTGCAATATAAAAAGTATGGTATTTGAATAAGCTCCTTCCTAAAACCCTCTGAGAGAAACCAAGTTCCTTTTCCTCTTTCAACTACACAAACAGAACCACTACTCCCTAAGCTTTATCAAAGCAAGCAGAGTGGTTTGTTATGACCATTGCATTCCTTCTGCTGTAAGAGACCTCATTTCTGACCCATTCAGTAAAAAGGGAATTTAGATGCCATGAATGGAGATTCACAGTTATTAGAGAGAAACAGTTTACTTCTGTTTGCTCTACCCTACTGATGTGAACAGCCTCAAAGATTCTGTTTCCACCTGTCCCATGAATTTTCAATGATTTTAAGAAAAGCAGAATGAGAAAAAAAAGTGCAGGTGTGCTCAGAACACATTACTATATAAACAAGAAACGTATCAATAAAAATCTGCTTCATATGTGTTGTGATTTAACCCCAGATGCTAACTCAGTGCCACTCACTCCCCCACTCCTGGGATGACGGACAGAATCAGATGAGTAAAGATGGGAAAAAACCCTCATGTTTTTTTCATTGTTGAGATAAAGACAGTTTAATAGCTAAAGCAAAAGCCATACATGCAAGCAAAGTAAAACAAGGATTTAACTCACTTGTCCCATAGGCAGGCTGGTGTTCAGCCATCCCCAGGAAGGCCAGGCTCCATCACACATAGCAGTTACTTGGTAAGACAAATGTCATCCCTCCAAATGTCCCCCTTCCTTCATTCCCCAGCTCTATATGCTGAGCATGATGCTATATGGTATGGAATATTCCTTTTGGTCAGTTGGGGTCAGCTGTTCCAGCTGTGTCCCTCCCAACTCCTTGTGCACCCCTAGCCTTCCTCCCTAGTGGGGCAGTACAAGAAGCAGAGAAGGCCTTGATGCTGTGCAAGCCTGCTTAGCAATAACAGAATCAACATTGTGTTCAGCACAACTCTAAAACACAGCCCTGTAACAGCTACTGTGAAGAAAATTGACTCTCTCCCAGCCAAAACTAGCATAGCTTGAAAAATTCCAGAAATGCTTCCTATAAAAAGCTGAGATTTTACCAGCTGAATTTTCTTTGTGAATTTGCACACAAAAGCAAGCATTCTATTACTACTTAATAACAGACTGTGATGATTAGCACTGGAGAACAGAATTAGTGGGGGGAGGAGGGGAAGCATTTTTATGAATGCAAAGTGTAGGGAACTGTTTTGCTGGTGTTATCTCAGTGCAAAAATGAATGGTATCTCAAAGTCAGCCCTGCTGATCATGGTAATGCGTTCTGCTAGACCAAAGATGAGAAGAGATCTAACAATCACATGCAGGTGTTTTTGTTTCATGTCTGCTGGTTTGTCACTCCTACATGCCCAGTTCAGAACACCTATCATCCTGCTTGGTTTAACTGAGCTCCAAAATACTCCAGATGCCAACTAAGGCAAATTATTCCAAGAAACTAGACAAGAATCAGATAGGTTCTCTTTGGAAGCTGAGTCAAAGAGGAAATACTGTTAAAAACTGCCATCCAATAAAATGTAAAACAGTGATTCTTTGAATGTCTTTGTCCTGAGGTACTCCCCTGTATGCATATTTGTCAGAAAAGAAACCAGACTAATGGTGTTCTCAGAAATTAATGCCTGGATACATGGTCCTATTCTTCCCTGGTTGCATAGGAAATTACATTTTCCATTGTGAAGCAGAAGGAAAAGCTTAAATTCTGTACATTTTCAGTAACACGTGCTTCTACCATCAGTTTTTCCTGCCTTGATTTTTATCTAGTAGTAAAATAGAAAAAGCTTCTTCTGATTATAGTGCAGATACATTGCTGATTTCTCTCATGGCTAAAAAGTGTGCCATCATTCTGCATTTGCGTGGTATGGCTGGAGTTTGGTAGCATTGCAGTAGGAGAAAACATTAACGGACATAGGAAACAGCATGCACAGTGCTTTGGTTTGTGCATCTGCCTATATTTGAAGAAACAGACTTAAAATTCAGAAAGAAATCACTAGAAAAGCTGGGTATGTTCACACACTGCTACTCTTTTCCCAAAACAAAACAGCACTTGTCACCACCAAAAGGAGGTTGATCTCTCTTGCTACAGTGGGACTTTGACATGAAGGCAACGTTGTATCAATCAAAATTGTTTCAGCTCTGTTGATACTGATTAGCGTATGGTAGAGCAAAACAATATAAAGAATTTCCCACCTCCATATAAAGAAGTGTACATCCCTGATGTATAAAGTTTGTCTTGGATAGAATGCAAAAATAAGTATAATTTTAGGCACATCAAACTCATATTTGTATTATAAAAATTTAATGTTATTCACAGATACTATTTCTAAGCTTTTGGTAGAGGCAAAGAAGTTCTGACTTCCCTTTTTATTTTAATGGATGAATGGTTTCAGCTCTGGATTGTCTTTTTGCAGCAAGATTACATAAAGTACAAATACTAACCAAGTTTTGGTAATGACAAGAACTCTACTTTTCACTGCCCAGCACAACCACTGTTCTTTGAAAGAGGCAAAAGTGCTCAGGTACTTTACATACCTTTCAAAGATGCATCTTACATAAGTTTTGGAATATTATCTTCTCTGAAGATCACGAGAAAGTTTTCAAGAAACTGAATTTTCAAGAAATTTGGTTTAGGCTTATTTTATCCTCCCCAGAGTGGGACAAGTAGTATGCTTCTTATTCCGCCTGTTGCTGTGATTCACATTCCAACCACATACATCAGGACAGTACTTAAAATAAGAGTTACTACAATTCCTTACTGGGTAACCAAGAGCAAGGAAAATGCAACAAGCATTTTAATTACCTATACTCACAGTGCATGTTTTTTTTTCCTCTTTTAAGATTGCTCCTGATGCCAGAAGGAAAGCATAATTTACACCTGCGTTTTGCAAATGACTTCAACAGAGAAGTAGAAAATTTCCTACGCTGACGTGAACTGTAAAACAAGTGAGAGGTGCTTAGCCTTTGCCTTGTTTAGGAATTTAGGTTGGCTTTCCATTTTCAATGCAATTACAGGTAGGTTTTAGTCCTGTAAGAAAAACATTAAACATATTTGCATGAGAAGCATATATCTTAAGAACACATAAGCCTCCGTGATCAGAGCATACCACTGTAGTGCAAGATTTCTGACATATCTTTAAACTTACTTGTTGCCACCCAGGCTGAACAGCTGTTATTTGTCCAATGGAGGTGTTAAGAAAGACAGAAACCATGATCTTGAATACATGCCTTTATGTGCTCTTAATATTAGAAGACAAAAAACATTGTAAGAATTAGGATCAGAACTGTTACATTGAGAAATCTGGCAAAGTCACAAAAGCTGTGAGGATAATTGGGTACATAGTTTCTAGAAAACATGCTTCACCACCACTATCAGAAGTCATTCAGATGCATGCCTGCTTTACATAAGCTCCTTTGATACCAGGCAGCTTAAGCCTCATCCTCCTCTCCTTCCTCTTCAAACTCGCCCTGCTCATCAGCAGTGGCATCCTGGTATTGCTGGTATTCAGAGACCAGGTCGTTCATGTTGCTCTCGGCCTCCGTGAACTCCATTTCATCCATGCCCTCGCCGGTGTACCAGTGCAAGAAAGCCTTGCGCCGGAACATGGCCGTGAACTGCTCCGAGATCCTCTTGAAGAGCTCCTGGATGGCCGTGCTGTTGCCGATGAAGGTGGCCGACATCTTGAGGCCACGCGGGGGGATGTCGCAGACGGCCGTCTTCACGTTGTTGGGGATCCACTCCACAAAGTAGCTGCTGTTCTTGTTCTGCACGTTGAGCATCTGCTCGTCCACCTCCTTCATGGACATGCGGCCCCGGAAGATGGCGGCCACCGTCAGGTAGCGGCCGTGGCGGGGGTCGCAGGCGGCCATCATGTTCTTGGAGTCGAACATCTGCTGGGTCAGCTCGGGCACCGTCAGGGCGCGGTACTGCTGGCTGCCGCGGCTGGTCAGCGGGGCAAAGCCCGGCATGAAGAAGTGCAGCCGCGGGAAAGGCACCATGTTGACCGCCAGCTTGCGCAGGTCGGCGTTCAGCTGGCCGGGGAAGCGAAGGCAGGTGGTCACGCCGCTCATGGTGGCCGACACCAGGTGGTTGAGGTCCCCGTAGGTGGGAGTGGTCAGCTTCAGGGTGCGGAAGCAAATGTCATACAGGGCCTCGTTGTCAATGCAGTACGTCTCGTCCGTGTTCTCCACCAGCTGGTGCACAGAGAGGGTGGCATTGTAGGGCTCCACCACCGTGTCCGACACCTTGGGCGAGGGCATGACGCTGAAGGTGTTCATGATGCGGTCGGGGTACTCCTCCCGGATCTTGCTGATCAGGAGGGTGCCCATGCCAGAGCCTGTGCCTCCACCCAGCGAGTGGGTCAGCTGGAAGCCCTGGAGGCAGTCACAGCTCTCCGACTCCTTCCTCACCACGTCCAGCACAGAGTCCACCAGCTCAGCGCCTTCCGTGTAGTGCCCCTTGGCCCAGTTGTTGCCGGCCCCGCTCTGACCTGCGGGGCAGACCACAAGCCAGGTGCCACATTAGCGCCCCAGGGACAAACACACACACAATGCCGCTGCCCCTCCCCTCTCTTCCATCCCCGCTCTGCCGCGGGGATTCAGGCTCCTCGGAGCCACTTGCAAGCTCGCTCCAAGTCATTCCTGTGTATGGAGCGCCTGCTCCGGGAACTTCTCCATCCCACAGTCACTCACCAAAGACAAAGTTGTCAGGACGGAAGATCTGTCCAAAGGGGCCGGAGCGCACGGAGTCCATGGTGCCGGGTTCCAGGTCCACGAGAATGGCACGGGGGACATACTTGTTACCTGTGGGAGGAACCAGCAGCAGCATTACAGCCTCACAGTCGGCAGCCAGTGTCACAGGAGCCCTGCTGAGCTCCCTTCCACTTCCCTGCATTTCTCTGGAGAGACACTGTCACAATCAAGAATACCGTGTTATCAGAGCCTTTCTGAGAACAAAGGTCTCTTAGAGGAGTCACCAGCAGATGACAGCTCTTGTTCAGGGATTTTTCCAGCTTCTTTGTACTGTCATGCCTGCCCCATTTATTTTAGGACATCTGAGGAAGCAGGCACTTACCAGCAGCTTCATTGTAGTAGACGTTGATCCTCTCCAGCTGCAGCTCACTGTCCCCGTGGTAGCTGCCCGTGGGATCAATGCCATGCTCATCACTGATAACCTCCCAGAACTAAAGGAAAATTTTAAAAAATGGCAATTAGCCATTTCCACTGCCAGTGGAAACAGCTGGCCAGTGCCAATCATACACTCCCAGTGCAGCCCATGCATTCCGCGGGCCTGACCACTCCCTTGCATGGCAGAGCAGCTGCCGGGTGGGAAGGTGAGTCAGTGCACAAGGGCTTCGTTGGCCGCAACAGCTTAACTAGCAGCCTGACAAGCAGCCATAGCACTGAAGTGCAAGTTAATTCTTTTGTAGCTTGTAGCCAAAGGGTGACCATCTCTGGCTATATCGATTTGGTGTCCTCCCATTGTCTAGCGCCGGCCTAAAACTCTGTAGCCACTACAAAATGGCAACACCTGCACACATTCAGAGGCACCGAAACACCTCCCGTTCCCTCCCCTCGGGAGCTGGCGCCGTGGCCGCAGAGGGGCGAGGCAGCGCGGGATGGCCGCGGCTGTCTGCGGGAAGGCCGGGCACGCGAGGCGGGAGCGCGGGCATATCCCTGCCCCGCCCAGCCCAGTGCAGCTCAGAGCGGCAAGGACGGGGAGCGCAGGGACAGGAACCACGATACCTCAGCAAACCCCGTGTCGCTTTTCATTTCGGGACGGGCTGCGCGCCACCTGCGGGGTGCGACCAGCGGGAGCGCTTCGCTTCCGCACCTGTCCATACCTTGGCGCCGATCTGATTGCCGCACTGCCCGGCCTGGATGTGCACGATCTCACGCATGGTGCCGGCCTCCGAAGCTGCTGCTGTTGCCGCCTCCTTCGCCGCCCGCTCCCGCACTCGCAGCTGCAGCAGCCGCGCCCCTCGCTGCTCCTTAAATCGGGCGCCGTGCCCCGCCCCGCCAGTGACGTGAGGCGGGAATGGCGCGGGGCGGGCGGGGACCGGGCATTGTCTCCCGCGTCCCGGTCGGACTCCTCGTCCGGGTCCAGTCCGGGACAGCGAGGCTGCAGGTCCCTCCGCATGCCGGACGCCGCTGGCTTGGGGCGCCGGGGGAACTTCGCCTCCAGCCGTCGGGGAAAAGTACGGAATCGGATACGACATGGCTTATCTTGGGGTGAAAAAGAAAACAAAACCACCTAACACGTCTTTGCACACTTGTTGGAACTCGTCCCCTTACTTCCTTAGCCACTACTATGCCACAGCAGCAAAGCTCGTGGTGCTATGTTTTATTTGCACCCTCAAGCCTGTATTTCTAGGTCAGGCCTGTTTAATCATGCTTCAGTATGTTTGAAGCACAAGCAAAATTTTTCCATAGCTTGGGCACCTGAAGCAAGCAGAGATTGTGTGGTGATGTTAAAGCCCACAGCCACTTTCAAGCAGGAGACTCTGTTTTAGATAGTGCTGCTAAACATGTATATGTGAGGCTCTAATTTCAGGAACACAAAAGGCTGGCATGAGATTTTCTGCTGCTGCTGCTGCTAAAGAATGGCTTTTTCTGGGAGTTATCCAGCAGTGTTAGCAGTTTAATGTACACAGGAATGGGATATGTTTATTTTCTGTAAGTGAAGTTATGTTCTGTGTTATCTCATTTTTGAAAACTGAATCCTGCTAGTAGCACCTCTGCTTGATCTCTCATAGAAAAAACGGAAATAAATATATGGTGGATGGCCAAGGAAGGAGGGATAGTTCAAGGACAACAAGGAGCATATATTTGAATAGGAGCATAATTGAACCAACTGTGATACACATCTGTATCTGCACTGCTGCCAAGGAGAACATCTAAAACAAATTTCAGCAGGGTCTATAATGGATTGTGCAGAAACTATTGAACTTGATTGTAAAACAGTACGTGATTCACAGCTCTAGTTTTTTTTCAGAAGTGCAAGTAGCTTTGCCACCCATCTGGCCACCCTGTTGAGGACGGCTGTATGCTAGCACCAGGGAAGGGAGATGACAGCCCAGCAAAAAGCAAGGGATAGGTTGGTAAAGAGGATGCAAAACAATGTACCTTGTGTTCAGCGTAATGGAACTGGAGAGAGTTCATGTTAAGTACACCATTAAAGCTCCAAGGGGACATCATGGTAGTGCAAGCTCTAAAACTTTGCCAAGTATCAACAGGATCAGCATAATTAGCTTGTTTATTTTCTGAAGGCTTTTGAACTGACTGCTAGAACATCCCTGTAGGCCAATTGATGAGCTATGGCCAAGACAAATGGACAGTCAGATGGAGTGTAAACTGGCTGCATTGCCAAGCTGAAGGGCTTGACATCAGCAACATGAAATTCAGAAGCCAGCCACAGGTGCTGTACTCCAGTGACTGATCCTTGGCCATTAACTGGCCATTAGACTGATCCACTGCTCCATTGGTGAGTTAAATGGCCAGAGAGTGCACCCTCAGCAAGTCTGCTGGTGACACAAAACTGGGAGGGACTGATACTCCAGGGGGTTGTGCTGCCAATCCAGAGCGACCTCAGTAGGCTGGAGAAACGGGCTGACAGGAACCTTCTGCAGTTTAGCAAAGGGAAGTGCAAAGTCCTGTACCTGGAAAGGAACAACCCACTGAACCAGTACATGCTGGGGACCACCCAGATGGCAAGAAGCTTGGCCAAAAACAACCTGGAGATCCTGGTAGATACTAAGCTGAACATGAGAGAGCAGTGTGCCCTAACAGCAAGGGTTTTCCAGCAATACCCTTGTTTAAGGAAGATTGTTACCGGCAGGTCAAGGAAGGGGATAAGCTGTGGTGAGACGCATCTGGAGTTTTACATCTGATTCTGGGCTCCCCAATATGAGAGAGAGATGGGCATTTTGGAGTAAGTCCAATGGAAGGCCATGAAGGCAGTTAAGGAAGTGGGGCATCTGTCATACAAGGAGTGGCTCAGAGCTGGGACCAATTTTCCTGGAGAAGGCTCAGGGAATTCTTATCAGTATGTATAAATACTTGATGGGAAGCAGTAAAAAAGATGGAGCCAGGCTCCTCTCAGAGGTGCACAGTGACAGGAGGAGGGACAATAGACACAGACCGAAATACAGAAATCTGGACATTAAAAAAAAAAAAAAAATCCTCACTTTGCTCTGGTACAGATTGCCCAGAAGGACTGTGTGCAGTGTGCCAGTCTTGGAGACAGTCAAAACCCTAGGGGGGAAAACCCCGATTAACCTGTTCTAGCTGACCTTGTCAGGTAAAGTAAAGGACTAAACTGGATGACCCCAGAGGTTCTGTCCAACTTCCACAATTGTGTGGTCATATGAAAGGGAAAGAAAGAAGTGGCAGGCTGTGTGTGATCAGCAATACCGGACTGGCAGTTTATTCAGCTCAGTTTTACACTACACTATAACATTATATTGCAATTATAACATCTTCAAAACAATAAGATTTTTGAAAAGGTGAGTTAATAATTAATGTGGGAAATCATTACCACTATCAATAATAAAGCCAGAATGATCAGAATTGTTTACATGATACTCAAGTTAGCTATGCTTAACACAATATGAATCAATGCATAATGTCAGCAGTTGCAATTCTTTTTGTTGTTTGGATTTGTTTGGGTTTTTTTCATCAACAGCAGGAAATACTAGTGGCTAAAGAAGTACCATATCTTTGCCTGGAATTTGGCTGCTGTGACCTTGAAAAAGTGCTTTGGCTGTGTTTTCAAAAGTGACTCTCAGTTCGCTCCAGTGAATTGACTTTCTTATCAACTGTAGCTCATTTTCTTCCCTAGTGCAGAAACCTCAGCTGCTGTGAAATGTCATGAGCACAGATCAGCTTAAGCTTTGCAACACGGGGAATTAAGTGTGGTGCTATTCCATGTGGCTTTTGCAATCACAAAATAGCCAGAACTGTGCTGGCACAGAGGTCTTTTCAGCAAATTCTTCAGTGTTCTTTATGACCCAGCTGTCATCAGTATTTTCCTTTGACATATTTCAGCAACACTTAATCACAGGCAGCCTTTGTTGTTGTTCACACCATTTGTGCATATACATTTGTACTTGCCCTAGGCATAACCCACCTTTTCGGTGCAGCAGGAAGTTACAGCTTCTAGCTGCTGGTGGAACTGCAGCACAACTGCATCTCTGAGGGATCCACACAGACACTGAACAGCTTTTTGGGTGCCAGAGTATTCCTGGTAATCCACAAAGACCTGGCTTGAAGCATCACAATTCTCCTCTTGAAGACACCTGGAAACTCCCCGACATGTAATCTTCCGACATGCACACAGTGACCTCCTCTAGATTTATGCCACTAAGAATTCTGAGCTTTTATTAGGAAACTAATTCTTAAATACTGTAGTATTGGTCTCTTTGTAGATTCCCACTGTTTTCTTCAGGGCAGAGATGCAGATTTTCAGCTAGCATTTTTTCAGCTTGTAGATTTTCAGGTTTTATTCTGAGTACCTAAAGGGAAATACATGTGTATGTGTGCAAGTTAGTTCATTTTCAGCAATGCTGAACACCCATGAACACTGTGAATCGAACTAAATGTCAACTACTTGAATGTCAATTCAGAACCTTTTATTATGGCAAACACTTAAACAAATCTTAGCCATCAAGGATACTTAAATAAGTATGGATGTTCCCTGTTGTTTTGGGGTTTTTAAATGTACTTTATAATTTGTCAGAATTGCAAATGAAAACCAAAATTCTCCCATTCTATAAAGGAAGACCAGGAACATCCATGGGCCCCTCAGCAGCTGAAACTCTGCCACAGCCTCCTCCTTGCCTGCATCAAGCCCTGCCTACCCAGTTTCCAAGGCAACAGTGGAGCCTGGCGATGGATGCACAAGGGAGGCAACAGAGATCCCACAACATTTTCATGTCTGTCTGTGGTTTCTCATTGTTTGAGAAAGAATCACAAGTGTACAAATAGGAAGTCTTCTCAAGCTCACAAAATGTCTGCCCACGGTTTTATTCTCAGTATTTGTGATGGGTGACATTATGTGGTGCTCAGGCACGTATATCAGAGACTACATGGCTTTTTGAGTTTTTCTGTTGGTACTCAAATGAGCAGGCTCTGTTCAATACCTTATTTGCCTTCTACCTGGTAACTATGACATTCCCACCTGATGAGGACTGTATGAGATCACCTTTGGAACATGCTTAATCATTTTCAATATGTATTAAGATAGAAGAATATTCTGCCAGCAAGAGGGTGGAATAATTGTGAAAGTGATTTTAATACTAGTAATAACATACCTAAAAGGGAATTCTATTTTTATTTCAATATTACAACTCACTGCAGGCAGAAAAACTATCAAAAACAACAATGCTGAGCATGTTTATATGAATCAGCAAAAGCAGTTTCATTGTGGAGCCCTCTGAACTTATGTTTATTATACCTGAGGGTCTCTGTGTTTGGTTAAGAACAGAGGAGAGAGGATAAACGTGCAAGAGAAAATCCCGTTACAGGGCAATTTGGGACACTATGAATTCTAAAATAACCCAAGCACCTTTAGAGGGGAGAACCATTTCTTGATGAATCTAATATTTCTTCCACTCCATATGACTCTTCCTGTGAATTTAGATTATAACTTCAGGGAGTCAGGCATTTCTGTAAATGTACTTGTACAGGACACAGCAAACAGAACCCTGCTTCTCTGGCTTCCAAAGTTACCATAACAAAAATGATCACATGTCACAAAACTATTCCAAAAAGGGGAAAATGTGGTGATCATCATCAGGCAGCGATTTACTGAGAAGAAAAGCAAACAATGCAGCCTCTCATTATTTCCTCTTGGCACACACCAGATGTGATGGGGTAGCAGCCAGATGGCTCCTTCCCCCATCCAGGCTGCCTCTACCTTTCTAGATTTCTCAGTATTTGATATCCCTATGAGCTGGGTCCTCTAGTCAAAAGATGACTAAGATTCCAGCATCAATATAAATGAAATGCTGATACCATGTTTTCCAGGGCAGTTCATTTCCTGCACGTCATCGAGAACGAGGTACAGATAGAGACTTTGATCTGCTAGTTACTGTTTCTTTTGTTCCTTAGCCTCCTTGCTTTCTTGCAATCTGATAGTTACTTGTAACTCAAACTGACACTGGGCAAACTCTGAACTGCACTTTGTGTGGTCTGCTAAGAGATGCAGTAGTTTGTGGTGGGAGTCAGTGTATATCACTTAAAATTGCCCAGGTTCTCTGCAGGAGAGTTCAGGGTGATGTTTTGCTGGGTGGCTGAATCAACGAAATAATCTGTTTTGCTCTCTCCTGCTTCCAGCTGCCCATGTTTCCCTCCATTTTCTGCACAAGTTCTCCCTCTGGCACACCACCTAATTGAAGAAAAACCTTTTTCCACCCCCTCAATTTTCTGTCCTTAACTGTGGAGTTAAGGAAAAGATTAGTGAAAGGGTTAGGAGCTGGTAGAGGAAATGACACAGTGGTAACACCTGAAGTGAGGCAAGGGGAATAGGACCATCCTTTTTAGCAGCTGGAGGATAGGGAATCAGCCCTGCCTTAGGAAGTGGCAATTTTGTCAATGCCAATAAAATCTCTAATCCCTGCCTGCTAGGGTGGAGCTGGAAATTCCTTAGCTGAAATTTCAAAAAAAACAGTCATACAATAAATTTATTCATTAAAAGACCGGCAGCATGCTGGATGCAGAGAAGCATGCGGTAAGAAGTCAGTGCTTGAATTTCATTAAGTGTTTGTAAAGCTTGTTGTGAGAACATTTGAATTCTGCCTGAAACCCCTGTTTAATTATTCACTATGCAGGCAGGCAGTATCTTTCTATTACATTCATGGAAAATGTGGAAACATTTTTCATATGAAACAACATAGAGCCTTTTACTGAATAAGCTACACAAATTGTGCCAGGGTAGTCACTTCATCCTCTGGAGCAAGTGTGGTTTTTTCACATTCTGCTTAAACTGAACTATTATTAACTTTTTTTTTTTGTTTTCCCCCAATGATAGGGGCATTCTTGTCAGAAAGGATGGGGAAAAAAACCCCCACAAAACCAAAACAAAACCACCCAAAAACCACTATGCCTTAAGCTTTCCAAGGAAGCCAAGTGAGAAAAATAACCTGATTATAAAGGATGGCATATGGATAAATTGAGACCAGTTGGAAAATCTCTACATTACAAGAACCAAATGTTAATAAACAAGAATTTAACAGAGCTAACTTGAGTTCTTCCCTTACAAGTGGAATTCTGCCTGTAAGGGAAAAATGAGTGGGGAGGAGGGAATGACTTCCTCTTAAATTATTTCTTTTTTACCTAGATACTGTAAATAGATAGCCTTCTTATACACACACTTCAAAGAGACACAGTTTTTCTTTCTGGCAGATTCACAAATAAAATACTTAAAATAGGAGTGAAGCTAGGAGTAGGGACACAGTTCACTTCTTGTTAAAACTTCTCAGGGCAAGGAGTTATTACCTGCACTGTGTCCTTTGCTGGCAGAATGTCTGGGGGTGGGCAGGCTTTCACAGCATCCCCCACATCCTCCTTCTGCCTCAGTCTCCAATGCTCAGAGGGCTCCAGCTGGACAAGTGTCCAGGAGACTCAGGCCAAGAAATGTCTTTTTCCAAAATGTGTCATGACCTGAGGCACTTTCCTGTAACCAAATGCTTCCACTTTGAATTTTCTTGTAAGCAAGCTGAAGACCCATTTAAATGGGAGTATCTAAGAACAAATAGTCTGCCTTTTTCCATTTTAATAAATAACAATCAGACAGGTGATTGCTGAAGTATCAAAAGGCAGATGCTTAGTATGAATGGATTTTAGGTTGGAAGATTAAAAAAAAACAACTGAGAATTTCTAAAGTCACATAAAAAATCAGCTCCTTCTCTGTAGAGGTTTATTTTTAGCTGAAGAAAGAGGGGGAGAAAATAACCTCACTCAGATTACCCCAGGCACATATAAAGCATCAAAAGTGTCACAAGCTTTGTTCTGTGGAAATGTAGAAGCAGCTGAAAAAACAAATGGGAAGATGGAGAAGGGGGTTATTTGTAAACAAAATCAGTGCCTTCTCTAAAATGAATAGGCTTGGAGGAATAATGGAACCTATAACCCATATGCAGGCTGCCATTTCTGAACAGTCCCTAAAAGTATTTGTTCATCCTGCTTTAATGTGGAGAGGAAAAATAGAATAACATCCTTTGGGAGAAAAGTTGTGTATCAAATAATAGAGGATAGTCACATGATTTATTCAGAGAAAATTTTACCTTCTCATAGCTATAGCAAATAAAAATACTAGGCTTCATTAAATAGAAAGCACCTCCCATCGTGAGGCAGAATCTAATATAGTTTAAATGCCCTTCTTTAGAAAAAAAGTAATAAAACAATGACATGTAGGGGGTTTGAGTTCTTTTGGGTGAGAGAGTGCTTGGAAAGTGATTTCAGTGGAACAACCATGAAAATTGCCCTTCTGAAAGCTATTACTGGGTTTCATCCTGATCTTACACATAACTTGGCTATGGGGATTACAGGGAGGGCAAAGGACAAGGGAATAAGAAAAGAACACTTTCTAAGGCAGGGAGCACTGAAAGAGGCCCCAGCTTTTTGAAGTGAGGCAAGAAAACCTCTTGTCCCTCTTGGGCCACTGTGCTGGAGTTGCTCTGAGCACCAGAGCTGTGCTCTGCAGTAGCACATTGCAGCACCATCCCATAAGGACTCTGTCAGTCCATCACTGTTTCTTTAAGCACATTGAACTTGCACACAAAAAAGAACTAACAAGCACCACACCTTCGAGCTGTGTAGCACATGATATCATCATCCATTACAATCAGACCCCACATATATTAGGGGTTTGCCCTGTTTTTGCAGGGAATTCACTGGACAGAAGACCCAAACATCTGGATTTTCTTTTTTTTCTTCATGTTATAAATCTTATTGCTTTACTCTGTTCTTCACCTCATACCTTCTGAAAAGACACACCTGTCAACAGGATGGGTCTCAGGTTTGATTCTTAGGCTGTCATGTCACCAGGACATGCTGAATGCAACATAATTTCTGATTTATATAGGCACTTCATGTATCTTGGGAAGAGGAGAATCATTGTTGCTCCCACTTGAAAGACTGGAAAACATCTGTTGGAAAACAGATGTAAGCTTACAATCCCATTAAGAGTTCTGAAATACCGGACCATACACTGGATTATATTTCCACAACGCAGTTGCTACAGTGGTTTAGACTGAGGTTTGAAAAATAAACAGGGAAGAGAAATTAGGAGACAGGGTGTCCCAGTGCTACCACAACTCATGCCATTTCTATTTAAATTAAACCTGCATGCTGCTTCATTTCTACAACCTTATTTATCTTAACCCTCTTGCACTTAACAGCAATCAAGCACTGATTGTTTGCTTTGGTCAAAACCCTACTAACATGCTTTAAAAAATCCACACATTTACAAAGGGAATTAAAAAAAAAAAAAAAGGCTGTTCCCTTGTTCCCTTCCAACACCATCAGCTCTAAATGTCAACAGAGAAGAATCTTCCCTTCAGGCCACAACAGATCTATTGAAATGAAAATTGATTGTTTTAGATTATTAACTTATATCTCAACACAAATCAGTCATTATAAGTGGTTTGATCTGCAGACCACTACATTTGTATTATCTATCTCCATTTCTTCCAAACAGGATGCCTCATGCAAGACCTTTAGCTCTAAATTTGTTGTTGTTCATTACATGGACAAATATAAATCTATACTCAGGAGAGGTTAAGGCAGTCAGATAACCTACTCTGAAATCTTTCCAGTGGTTCTGCTTCCTTTTTCTACAGAAAATTTGCAACCACAAAGACTTGTGAAGACACCTCTTTGTTGTTTGGCATACAGCAGTCAGTTTTTATAATGAAAGGTCTCCTGGGCAATAAATACTGCTGAAGATCAAAGATAGACAAAAATAGGTACTGCAGTCCCATGCCAAGGATGAGACCCAACCTCCCTTATATTTGACTTACTGTTGCTACCAAGCTTTGAACCTTCCCTTCAAATCTTTCAGTATGCCCTTTTTCTATATTTCTCAACTCCTACTGAAATGATAGGTTGATTTTTATTTTTTTTAATGATTATGACTGCAAAGAAGACACATAAGACTTATGAAAGGACATGTTTCTTTCTAGAGTATTTCTATTTCTGGATTTTCTTCCTCTAGAACAAAAAAAAAACCCAGACTAGAAACAACAAGTAAGTCATGTAGGATGGTGTCCTACTTTCTAGTAAGGGAGCTGTAAGTGAAATGTGTCACTTGGGTAGCTATATTTAAGAATTAGCTAGAGACAGAGTGTAATTACACTATGAATTAGATGCTAGACATGTTGAATACTAGTGAAACCTGCTACAGTGTCACAGCAGAAAGGAAGATCCTTACTATCAAAGGCCAAGGTCTCCTCTTTCAGTGAAACTGTTTAGATTCATTTGCTGACTCAAAGCTATAGGATCCACACTTTCAAGTGCAACCCACCTTAGTAATTTCAAGGCAAGGTTACTCTGGCAACCAGATACAGTGTTATTTCCTCAAAGGGCCTGAGGCAGCATGTATTAACTCAATTACTAAAACAACCTCAATTTGTCTAATGTTTAATTCTAGAACTGCTCAAGTGTTAAGAAATACAAGTACTGTTGTGGGTATACACAGCTGTATTTGTTTACTGACAGTCCAGGCAGTTTAAAAGTTTCTCACTCCTCAGTACACCAGAAACCAAACCTAGAGATGAGAGAAAAGCTTTAGCAAGTGCCTGTTGTCCCACACACACCAGTGTAGCTAGGCCCATCAGCAAAGAACAGTGTACATTCAGAGCAGCATCCACAGGCAGAGGACTCAAAACAGGCAAGATATTAGTTATGCACAGCAGCTCCCTTTTAATTCTTTATTCCAGTAATGCTTTGCAAGCATTTCAGTAAAGGATCACAATAGAGGCTGCACACATGTGAATACCAGCTCTTTCAGAGCAGTAAGGACTGCAGTAATTGTAGCATTGGTAGCAGTTCTCTTAGCAATGCTTTATTTTAGTGTGGGACCACTCCCCTAGGTGGTGTTTGGATGAACTAAGGACTAAGCTTAGTTATTGGGTAACTGCTAAACTGCACCAAGGATTTCACTCTTGCTTTGTAGGAGGATTAGGACCTATGAAACTTTGCTAACTACCATTAACAACACTGTAGATTCATTCAGGGTTCTTGCATCCTATGAGAACATAGAAATATCAATCCCCCCCTCCTTCACTGTAAAGAAATGACACGTACCTTTGCAAAAGTGCACAGCAGGGTGCAGCTGCACTGCTCTCCCCAGCTGCATAGAGGTTCATCTCCTACTGCAGGGACCAGGAGCAAACAATTGCCCTGTAAACATGTAACTTGGAGACAGCAATTGTCAGGGTATCTACAGGTGACTAAGATTGTATGTTATGCTCTGGATAGCCTTTTGAGCCTAGAAATCTGCCCATTACCTCATATCTCCTAGAGGGAATTTATTGCCTTGTAGAATCAATCCCTTTACAGTTAAGGGAAAGTTACTGGCTATTTTTGGGAAAGCAATTTTATTCTCGAAGAGAAAAAGCTTGGGTTTTTACCTGAGCTCTTATCTGCTAGTACAGACCTATGCTCCTCTGCATGGAAACTTTGTATTTAGAGAGGAGAGTTGAGGGGAAGATAAGCAAGCTCAGCATCAAGTCAAATCAGTCAGCGACCCATATGCCTGTACTGTAGTCCTTGGAACAAGTTAAATAAACTGCTGAATGGCAATAGGGAAGCCCAGAGCTATCCTGTCAAATCAGTTTTGACAGCCTGTAATGTGGAATTCAATACCTTCTCTCTGACCTCTCTACCATGTATGTCCATAAAGAAGATTCACACGATTGAAATGTCTCTTTGTTTTTATCAGCAAAAGCAGCTTCTGCCTCAATTAGCTAAGCTGTTAAACACAGGGGTTTCCATACATTATCTGGCATCTTCATCTGAGCAACTATAGTTTCCACAGCCTGCTAAATTCACAGCCCGAGAATTTTTGTTTTATTGAGCTTAACCTTTCACTGAGGCTCATGAATAAACTGAGAAGTGAAGCTAGAGAAAACTACAAAATAATTACTTGCTTAATCTAGAGAGAAATAAAGTAGAGGAGACAGTTTAGGACACAAAAAGCCTTTATGTTCGAGAAGTTAACCATTTCAACAGAAGATTCTGAAGTATTTTGCAACTACTGTTACATTGGACAGTCAAGGATACAAAACTGCTGACAGAAGCAACAGTGGAGAGCACCAAATTAAAAAACGCATGCTTCAGCACAACTGCACAGACTCCTTCTCTCAATGAATACTTGCCTGCTCAGACTATACTTAACTCCTACCCATTTCAACTTTACGCCTCATCCTCCTCTCCTTCCTCTTCAAACTCGCCCTGCTCATCAGCAGTGGCATCCTGGTATTGCTGGTATTCAGAGACCAGGTCGTTCATGTTGCTCTCGGCCTCCGTGAACTCCATTTCATCCATGCCCTCGCCGGTGTACCAGTGCAAGAAAGCCTTGCGCCGGAACATGGCCGTGAACTGCTCCGAGATCCTCTTGAAGAGCTCCTGGATGGCCGTGCTGTTGCCGATGAAGGTGGCCGACATCTTGAGGCCGCGCGGGGGGATGTCGCAGACGGCCGTCTTCACGTTGTTGGGGATCCACTCCACAAAGTAGCTGCTGTTCTTGTTCTGCACGTTGAGCATCTGCTCGTCCACCTCCTTCATGGACATGCGGCCCCGGAAGATGGCGGCCACCGTCAGGTAGCGGCCGTGGCGGGGGTCGCAGGCGGCCATCATGTTCTTGGAGTCGAACATCTGCTGGGTCAGCTCGGGCACCGTCAGGGCGCGGTACTGCTGGCTGCCGCGGCTGGTCAGCGGGGCAAAGCCCGGCATGAAGAAGTGCAGCCGCGGGAAAGGCACCATGTTGACCGCCAGCTTGCGCAGGTCGGCGTTCAGCTGGCCGGGGAAGCGAAGGCAGGTGGTCACGCCGCTCATGGTGGCCGACACCAGGTGGTTGAGGTCCCCGTAGGTGGGAGTGGTCAGCTTCAGGGTGCGGAAGCAAATGTCATACAGGGCCTCGTTGTCAATGCAGTACGTCTCGTCCGTGTTCTCCACCAGCTGGTGCACAGAGAGGGTGGCATTGTAGGGCTCCACCACCGTGTCCGACACCTTGGGCGAGGGCATGACGCTGAAGGTGTTCATGATGCGGTCGGGGTACTCCTCCCGGATCTTGCTGATCAGGAGGGTGCCCATGCCAGAGCCTGTGCCTCCACCCAGCGAGTGGGTCAGCTGGAAGCCCTGGAGGCAGTCACAGCTCTCCGACTCCTTCCTCACCACGTCCAGCACAGAGTCCACCAGCTCAGCGCCTTCCGTGTAGTGCCCCTTGGCCCAGTTGTTGCCGGCCCCGCTCTGACCTGCGGGGCAGACCACAAGCCAGGTGCCACATTAGCGCCCCAGGGACAAACACACACACAATGCCGCTGCCCCTCCCCTCTCTTCCATCCCCGCTCTGCCACGGGGATTCAGGCTCCTCGGAGCCACTTGCAAGCTCGCTCCAAGTCATTCCTGTGTATGGAGCGCCTGCTCCGGGAACTTCTCCATCCCACAGTCACTCACCAAAGACAAAGTTGTCAGGACGGAAGATCTGTCCAAAGGGGCCGGAGCGCACGGAGTCCATGGTGCCGGGTTCCAGGTCCACGAGAATGGCACGGGGGACATACTTGTTACCTGTGGGAGGAACCAGCAGCAGCGTTACAGCCTCACAGTCGGCAGCCAGTGTCACAGGAGCCCTGCTGAGCTCCCTTCCGTTCCCCACAATTTGCTGCTGAGGGCATAGAGGGTGTGGGAATTTGGAAAGATCCAGGCATGGGAAAACAAAGAATTCATTTAAGCTGTGCTGGGGTGTCACCCACTGCGGGGATGGCTGGGGTGCACCCCCTCTGGATCCTCCCCCGGGAAGCTCATTACAGAGGGGCGTTACCGGTGGCTTCATTGTAGTAGACGTTGATCCTCTCCAGCTGCAGGTCGCTGTCCCCGTGGTAGCTGCCCGTTGGGTCAATGCCGTGTTCATCGCTGATGACCTCCCAGAACTGAGGGGATCGAATGGTGGTCAGTGCCGCCACGCCCCTCTCTCGCCCCCTGGCCAAATCCCCGCCACGTGGCACGCGGAGATTCGCCGCGCGTGGGTGCAGCCCCCAGCCAGACGGAGCCGCTACCGCGCCCTGCACGCCCCCCCACCGACGGGAGGGGTGTGGCACCGCCTCAGCGCCCCTTACCCCGCCTGCCCAGGACCCCTGCAGCCCGCGAGGGGCTGACGGACAGCAGTGGATGCCCCTGCCCGACTCTTTTTTCCCAAGGCACCTATGCCCCATAGCGCTTCACTCTAAGACGGAACAACGGGGAACCGTCCTGCGGGGACTCTCCCAAGGACGGGCGAGCCCGATAGTGCTCCATAGCGAGAAGCCGGGATCTCTCCCTCCGGTAGCGCTCTCCCCAAGACACGCGGAGCCCAGCTGAGCGGGCACCGCCCCACGCACCGAGTCCCGGGCGGACGAGCGGCTTGCCGGTCCGTACCTTGGCGCCGATCTGGTTGCCGCACTGCCCGGCTTGGATGTGCACGATCTCACGCATGGTGCCGGTGTCCGAAGGTGCCGCCCCGCTGCTCCTGCCGCCTTCACCTCCTTCGCCGCCCGCTCCGACACTCGCTGCTGCGGCGGCCGCGCCCCTCGCCGCCCCTTAAATCGGGCGNNGGGGCGCCGCGCCCCGCCCCGCCGGTGACGTCATGCGGGAATGGCGGGGAGCCAATGAGCGTGCGGGGGCGGAGCGGGGTCTCGGCATTGTGTCCCGCACGGAGGGCGTGCCCAGGAGCGGGGGCGTGGCCGGGGCGTGGCCGGCGGGAGTGGTCGGAACACGCCTCGCCGCCGCCGGCCCCGGTTCGGCGCTGACAGCGGGGACAAAGGCGCCCAGCGCCGCGATGGGGCGGCTGGGCTGAGCTGAGCCGAGCCGAGCCGAGCCGAGCCGGGCCGGGCTGCCCACCTGTAAACCGCAGAACCTCCCTGCGGCCGCCGTCCCACCCTTCGCCCTCCTGCGGCCGCCGCCGCCGCCGTAGCCTTTTGTTCCCCGCAAAGCGCAGCCTTCCCTGCCGCAGCAGCGGGCGCTGCCGTCGGGGGGTGGGAGGGGGAACCCCGCGGCTGCCCCCGCCCCCCCCGCCGGTGTCTCCGTTCACATGGTGCCGTCGGGAGACTTCCCCATGGGGGCACCATGCACCCGCCGGCACCACCAGGCGCCCGTGGTTACCGCCCGTCTGCCCGCACAAGCCCTCACGGCGGCCAAGAGCCCCGCGCCCTGGCCCGGTTTATCCACCCCCGGCACGACGCGGATGGGCTTCTCTCTAGCACAGGCTGTGCGGTGATCCCGTCCGCCAGCCCTGCCCTCGAGCGGTCCCCTCCCGCCTCTACTCGGTGCCGAGCTCAGCTTCTCTTTCTATGCCTAAAAAGATCGGATTTGGTCCCCGAAGCTGTGCCAGGGGCTGCTCTCCAGCCAAGCGCCCTGCTCCGCGCTGTTCCCCCGTCCGGCCGCAGCCACCAGCGACCCGCAAGCAGACAATAGCGCGGGGCCGCTGCACAGGGCCAGGGGCTTGAGGGGGGTGGTTCCCTCAGCTCTGCAGCAAGCGGGTTTTGCTCTTCGTCGCTTCGTTGCGGATTTACAGGTGCTGAGGGATGAAGAAAGGAAAGCGGAGGGAGCAGGAGAGGGTCCAACATGTGGTCCCCAGAGATGACTTCTGGTCCCCTACTTTATTTTCGAGCAGCCCCGTATGTCACCGCGGGAATTACAGCTGTGGCAGGGAGGGCAAGCGGGGGTCGTGGCGGCGGACAGGGCACGGCACTTGCCCACGCCGCCGAAGGAGGAGGAGATCGCGGGGACGAAGAGCACGGGCAGGGCGGCACGGTTCTCGCCGTGCCCGGTGCCCTTCGGGGCGATCAGCCCGGCGGGGCGGCTCCTCCTCAGCATCGCCTGTTTCTCACCATGATCTCGATGTGCGTGTGCAGCGGAGGGAGGGCGCGGCTTCCTCAGGAGGCTGCTCCGAGCTCCCATAGCACAGGCAGGCTCCTCGTAGCCAGAGCCGGGCAAGACTCCACTAAATCCCGTTTCAGTGACCCGCTAGATGAAGGCTACTCCATCTATTCTACACTACAACTACTTTAGATTTGCAAATTAAAGCACATCACCAATTTCAACCCATGTTTCTTCAATGTATTTCTTCTTCTTGCTCCCTCCTTTGTTCTATCCACGTGTCGATGTCCCTAATCTCTCTAACCTGGTTTATGCAGATCGGTAACCTTGCCTGTGGATTACTCCAAATCTGGTTTTACCCTCTTCCAAGGCAATCTTCAGCACAACCCGGTTTCCTCTGATTGATATGCCAACGCATCCACACCTTTCTTTTGTTTGCCTTACGGTGAGAAGGCATCCCATCTCCCAAAGGCATGCTAGCAAATACACCCTCACGTTTGTCTCTTCAGTAGTGATTCTGAGAAAAATTAATCCGATCATTTGCAGTCCCTGTGAAATCTGTTTTTACTGGCCTAAGCCATGAGCAATTTAATTATTTGGTTGACTACGCTTTGCAAACAATGTGCAGCTGTAATTCCAAGTGAACATTTTTTGTGGCATGCTAACTGCATAATCAACAGCCTCATCTATAATTATTTGTTCAAGAATAGCTTGCAGATTAGCAGCTTCAATGGACCACTGACCGCTCCAGGTAATTCAAAGTAATGCCAGTCTTTCCCATGGCTGCGGCGGGTGCTCCTGAAAACCTTGTCACAGGAAAACTCGGTGACAGCAGAGCTGGTGCAAAATGCAGGTACTGTGACTGTTTGCTACTATTATTGTCAAATATCCTGCATATTGTACTCTACATATAAGATTTTAATGAGGATAATAACTGACATTTTAGTGAGAAGGAGAGTAGCTGATTTTACACATCCTCCATACCTATGCTAAGCTCATTCCTAACAGCTTGAGGCTTCAAAGGAAGCCATTTTAAAATCCAATTGAAGGAAAACAGATTATTAACAGGGGAGGAAAGAAACCCATCCCAACTGCTTTGCCTTAAAATAAACTAATCCACATTTTTTAATCAGAGGGAATTCAAGTATATCTGCTGTATAGAACTCGTTGAGACTGTAAGAAAAATAAAATAGGTGAAATGTCTATTTTTAAAATCAACAGCCACTTTTTAGAGGGATGAGAGAGGAAACCCAGGTCTAGCTTTTCTGCAGCCTCTAGACTAGACTCCTTACAGTTGAATGGCAGCCGTTCAAATCACTTCATTTGAAGGTGAGTGTTTGGGATGGAGGGTTCTTCAAAGGTTCGGCACAGCTTGTTGTGAATTACCTGCAGGGAAATGAAATGTTCAAATGTTGGCTGTCCGTATCTCTCTCCCCCATCTCTGGATCTGCTTCATACTGCTGTGTCTGTCAGTGCAGCCCCTGCCCCAGCCCCGGGGCCGGCCCTGGCTGGGCTCTTCCATCCCCATTTCCCCGGCAACCACCCACCCCCCGCCCGGCAGAAACGAGCTGCAACAGAAAAAAAAAAAAAAAAGCCTGCAACATTTTCATTCGCCAGGCTGATTTCCCAGGATGTAAAAGCACTGTGGGTAGGGGACTGCGGAAACGGCGGCAGGGCGGGTGAAATGCCATGCCAGCTTGCAAGGTTGTTCACAGTCCTTCCCGATATTAGAGAGGAAGAATAGCACAATCACAGTCAATGAAGCTCAGAGGATTAACCCAGTTTTATCTAATGTGTCCTCTCCCCACTCCCTTTTGTGGTTTCCATTTTCCCAGTGCAAGGTTGGGTGTGATCACCATCAGAGCCTCTATCTTATGCTGCTGAAGTGGGCACTGATGAAAAAAAGTCCTGGTTCCCTCCTAGATGCAGGAGGTTGCAAAAGCCAGCAAACAAAAGCCCAAGGGAAAGACTAAGTAATTTTAGTTTATAATAGAAAATATGTGCTTTTGTGGGATGTACTGCAGCATAATTTGTGGGTCATTAGAACATTTTTTTTCTAAAAAGAAACTTGCACCCGTCCCATGGCTTAGCGGCACATTTCACAGATATCCCACTCCTTGTCTGTGGCTCCTCTCAGAAGGATATAAATTCCTTACAGACCTTGAAGTTATGTCCAAATGCCCAAGAGAGGCACTTGTATATTGAGAGAAAGGATGTTGTACTATACAAAAATTAGAAAAATGTTTGGACTCTTATGAGTTGAGGTCTTAGACCATAGACCAAGCTGGACATCTAGGGTGGCTTATTAGGTCATTTAGGGCAAACCAATACTTTGCTCCTCAGCATGAATCATTGTAACTCAGCAGAGGGTCAGTGAGGAGTGGGCTGGGAGGTCCCAGTGTACATTTGAGAAGAACTCAGGGTGGTGTAGTTGGAGAAGGAACATTTTGATTCAAAATTTTGTTGAGTATCTCTGTTTCCATGTGTCTTCCTGGTTTTGCATACAGGTTGCTTGCAGTCTGTCAGTAGCTGGAGTCACCTGTGCCAGCTGTTGGGAAAGGACAATGTTGGCAGTAGCCACAGCTGTGTGCTGTGACCCTCATTATCCTTGCTCCCAACAAAACCCCTGGCTGCAACATAGCCCGACTGCACTGCCCGAACACAGACTCCTGAGAAAATTGCGAAGCTGTGGGAAAGCTAGCAGCACAGCCCCCTGCCTAGCAAGAAAATGTACAAGGGCAGGCAGAGAGAAGATTATAGGAACATGATCATCAGTGGCTAGAGGACAGGGTAGAATCAACACCAGCATGGAAAGCTGTGGGGTCCTAAAGGAAGAAAACAGAGAGGTGGCAGAAAACTGCAATGCATCAACACTGAGAGTGGTGCATTCATGGGAGCAACAAAGTCCAGCCCTCCTCCCTGTGCCTGCAGCTGCCTGGCCAGCACACCAGAGTCTGTCTCTGCCCATCAGTGATATGCTTAAACCCCACAGCTCATCAAGGCCAAGCTGCCTTCAGGCTGCAGTACCCAGGGTTAATGCAAATGTGTGCCCAATGAGACATGCACAGGGTGATCCAGGACTGGACAGTGAGGGGTGATTACCCTGTCAGCAGTGGCCACACACCATCCTGTCTGCTGGGTGGGCTCTGGCCACCCAACAAGCCCCAGTGGGTGAGGTCTGGGCCGTGGACCTGCTGTATTCACAGCCTCCATGTCCTTCCAGGCAGCAGCTCAGGGGAGCAGGGTCACCCCTACAGTGCTGCCACACTTGCCAGCAGGCCCCAGGGCCAGGGCAGCTGCCCCATAGCCTCTGCCAGTGCTGCCCATCCTGGGCCATCCCTGGCCTCATCCCTGCTGAGGCTGGGAGCTTCTAGTGCATCCTCCCCACAGTGGGCTTCAGCCAGATCGCAAGATATTTTTTTTCTCTTTTACTGCTACTACAAGTCATTGTTCCTAGTGAATAGTTAAAACTCTGTGACTGTTTAATTTTTTTTTCTGGGAGCACCTGCCTGCTCACCAATTCCTCTTTATTACACAACATAAGGATTGCTTTCACAAAACAGAAGCTGGAGCAAGGCTGTCAGCAGGAACCCCACTCAGTACTCTCATAAAGGAAACCCCTCAGCCTCAGCTTAAGGGCTCTCACTGCAGCACTTTGTCAGCAGAAATTACAGCAGTAAGAAGCCCCAAAGGAGGTTCTAAAGGACATCCCAGGACCACATGACACCTTCCATGTACATAGTGCCACATATTGTGCACTTGGTTTCCCATAGCACATAATGGACCTGTGACAGTGTGATTTCCTGGTTCATCTCGTTCACACTAAGGCTGATGGGGATGCTCCTGTATAAGCAAATAATAATAATAATTGTTCAAGCATCTATAAAATCTTCAAGAATACATAATATGTGGGAATATAAACTACAGAAGTGCAAAAGAGATGAAAAATTATTTCTCTAATTAGGAAATTACTAAATGATGAGAAGCAAAGAGCAGGTAAGAAGAGGCAAAGGGCAGTTTGCCTACTACTGGGTGAGCGTGTTGAAAAATTGACCTGCTCTCTAATAAATCCACTTGCCTGGCCACCAAACATGGCAAGATGTTGAATGGATGCTGGGGTCTCTGAGCCAATGATGGGAAAGCATTTTGATTCCTGTGTGTTCTGCTTGCCAGGCATAAATATTAATAAGGTTCCAGCCTCAGTACTGTTGCTGATGCAGCTGTTTCTACATTCACGTGGAACAAATTCAGTAAATGCAAAAGAGCAAGGCATGAAAGAAAATGTTCACTTGCTTGTCTGAGTTATTCTTGAAATCTAGTCTTGCTCCTTTCTTTCACAAGCAGGATTTTTTTGGGCGGGTGTGTGTGTATGTTTGGGCTGAAGTACAATGGGACAAATTGCACAGTTTGAGGGTCTTGTTGCAAATGGCAGTGTCAGAGGGCAGAAACACTGGGAAGACCTTCATTTGCAGCCGTCAGATCAGAATCTGGAACTGCAGCACTACGGGAGCCACATGCCCAGCAAATACTCCTTTTTTGTTTTGATTCTTGCTGGTTAAAAAAATTTCTTTCCACCCCAATGACTCATCCTTGAAACCCCGACAGCAACACGCTGCCCTGCATTAGTACTAAGTCTGATTTCTACTGAATCCGTTGCCTCCCTCGACGAGCTCGGATTTGGTGTGTTAGGGAAGCAGAAGTCTTTGTAACCGGTTTGAACAAAGAAATTTTTTTCGAGGTCTTCTGCCACCACCCTGCTTTCTCCTCCCTGCAGTTACATTGCGGCTGGCAGCACTGCTCGCTGTAAGAAAGAGTGTGCTTGTCAACTCGTTAACACTTTCTTTTTCCCTTTGCTAAAGGCAGATCGTGCAAATTAATTTTACAGACCTTATCAAGCAGCTATGTTGGCCTCTCAGATGCCTCTGATATGCATTTTCAGAAGAGTGGAAAGAAAAGAAATCCGATTTTGAAGGCTGAAAAAACCCGATCCCAGATCACTCATATGTGTATTAAGTATCTATCTTCCTGACAAAGAAAATGACTGAGAAGCTACTCTTTCCACCGCACCAGTTGCTGTCCCGTGCTGGGCGGGAGGGAGGTGATCTGAGTGTCAGGAGCGTGCAGCTGAGAAAAGCTGGGTTTGGGGCAGCTGCGCAGGGCTGCGCTGTGCTGTCAGTGCAGCAGCACCACCGCTCTCCTGGTGGCAGCATTTACACAAAGGCTTTGGTCGTCTGGTTTTAATAAATGCTGGAAGCATTTATTTGTTTGTTTGTTTGTTTGTTCATTTATTTATCCTCACCAAGACAGAACCAAGAGCACAGATGAAAGCGCCATTTCCATCCCTTCTTCCCCCTTGTGCTTTAAGGAATCCCTGCGCTGGAGTTGCGGTGATGAGGAAAAGGCGGCAAAATTGGGGTGTG
The DNA here is from genome assembly GCA_013399455.1 of Anthoscopus minutus. Classification (NCBI taxonomy): domain Eukaryota; kingdom Metazoa; phylum Chordata; class Aves; order Passeriformes; family Paridae; genus Anthoscopus; species Anthoscopus minutus. The sequence goes on along the minus strand of VWYI01021319.1, from coordinate 143,789 downwards.
GTGACAGAGAACCACTGCGCCAGCGCTGACGCTGTCACTCGGGGACATCAGCTTCGGTGATTGATAGGCGCTTGTAGGGGAGCAGGGGAAGAGTCGACCTGTGCCCGCAGAGCTGCCCGGGTTTTATGGGCTGAGGCCTCACCTTGGCACAGGTGGGGATGCAGGCAGGTAAGCGAACCATCCAGCACCACCTCTGAGCACACACTGCAGCATTCTACACAATGGCTAAGTGACGTCCATCGTTACAAGGTTTGTCTTCTGCTCACAGGAGCAGCTATCTTTTCAATTGATTTGTGTGGGGGCCGGCTCAGATTCTGAATGCATTAAAAGAAGATACAACTTCCAAATGGCATGAATTCCTTTGTCCTGCTCTCTCCTCCCATTTTCGCATTTACGGGTCTTCGCAGGATTTAGGGATACTTTTCAGTGATTTGTGTTTGCCTCACGAGAAACATATAACTTCATGCACACAAATCTTTCAGCTCTGAGGAAGGCCACCATCCACGCCAGGATGTTGTAGTAGCAGCAACAGTGCCTGGCACCAGCTTTTTCAAACACAAAAGCAGAAAAGGGAGTTAATTTCTCATGCTTTTGGAGAGGCAGCAGAGAAGGATATTTTTCAGCTTCTGTTCAAGGGTGGGACACAGACATTTTGAAGATGCAGTTTCAGCCTCTTGGGATCATACTTTGAAAATGCAGTAAAGAGACTGACAACATTTTCCTAGGGTGATGTGTTCTGACAGCAAAACTATTCTGTCTGTTCAGTTGTCATGCAAATAGGGAACACCCCCATTTTTGGCTACTAGTGTGAATTACTATTTTAAATGTTTTTAACCCAGGAATTTGGAAACAGATCACTGAAGTGATGTTTGAAAAAGTTATATTCTGTGTAATCACCAATAACATCAGATACTCTGCTGAGGTGTCAAACAGCAGCTGTTTGACCTACTTGTGCTAGGAAATAAAATACACACCAGACCTAAACCATGCTTTTCAAGAACTGTACTAGAAACTTGGAGATCCTGGCCAAAGCAGCCATATCCTTATGGATCAGGTGACATTTGCTGCTCTCTAGCAATGTACAATTGTTTGAGATATTCACTTTTTCTGATAAACCACTGTGTTCAACAGAGCAGGAAGGAAAAGCCAAGAGAAAAAAAAATGGATTGAGCTGAGTAACTTCTGAGTGAAGATTGGGAGGCTGCTAAGGGACAATGCCAGGCCTGTTAGCTTCCTGCCTTGCCCAGGGAAGAGGATGCAAAACAATCAAAGCTGATTTTGTACAGCTAGTTTTGCTTGCAAATGAAAAAATGAAAAGGCCACAGAATTGCTTTAAAGAGTAATGAAAGAGTGGCTGTTTAGAGAACTGCACTGAGAGGCAGGCCCTTACTGGTGTGCTGGAGAATGGGACAAACTGTATGCAGGCACGTCCAGTTGGACCTGCAGGTTAAGGATCTTGTGACAGAGACTAATAAGTCCAAGGCTCAGTGTAAAGAACAAAAGAAGATTCATGGAAATCCTGGCATCAGAAGGAAATTACCCAGAGGGGTGGGGAAGAGACCAGCAGCAAGTTCCATAACCATGGCAACAGCAAACTATCTGTCAAAAAAAGGAATTTCATTCCACTTGCAAAGCAGCCTGAATCTCGGTCAAACCTTTGTTTATGTGGCTGCCAGTGCTACATGTTGAATCAGTAATTTGCATGGCCATGAATGTGACTCCCTGCAGCCTGAGCAGACAGGTGAGCCCTCAAGTCTGCAGCAGACTCGTGTTCCCTCTGGTTCAAGGATACCACATACCCTCTGCATGTTCTGTACCTGGCCTTGCACAGTGCTAGGTGACCCAGGGACAGGAAAATATCAAGCTCCACTGTGTGTGTTGTATGTCACCTAAGATGCAAGAATTGAACTGAGCAATATAAAGAAAACCATTTTTCAATACTATCTCATGGGTCTTTTTCTCCTTCCCTTCTCAGCCTTTCAAAAAGTCAGTTCCATTAGGCTTTCACACCTGTGGCCTTCCCTGCCAGGTCACAGGTGTGTAATTATCCATTGCTCCTGTAGATCTCACTACAGCTGCTGATATTTGTGTAGGAGAGTTGGTGTTGGTAAGATGCTTTGGGATTCTCCACCAGAAAGTGGTCTATCTGCATACAAAATATGATTTCCAGTTGACTGAATAAACCTCTTGTCCCCCAGGGGAGCAATGAGTCACTCTGTGTTAGTGCCTCCCATCCAGCAGCTACAAAACCACACGTCTCAAGTGCTCCAGCAGATCTAAGACAAGGTCCCCCAATGACTCATACCACAATGAAAGGAAACTGTCTGATTTGATAACAGCAGAAATTTAGGCTGGGCCCACAAAGGTCCTTACAAGCTGTGTGTCACACGGAGTTGTGTTCAGCTGCAGGGAGAAAGGGTTTGCAGGAGGCCACTAACAGGCAAGATTTCTAATCAAACACACCGTGCAGAGGATCACAACCGACAGAGAATTGCTGTGCCACTTGCATTCCAGGCTTCATCCCACTTGTATGGAAATGCTAACAGCTGAGGTTACAAACCCCACAAAAAAACCCCAAAAATACCGAAACAAACAAACAAACAAAAATCAACAACGACAAAAAAAGACCTTAAGTCTTTTGGAAATCAGGAACTGAATTTCCTTGTATCAATGCCTGCCTAGGTACCAACATGTATGCTGAGGAGGTGGTGTGGCAGTTCTGCTAACACTGTCATAGCAGCTACTGCAGATATGCTACTGCTTGTACATCTGTATTTTGAATCTGCTTACTAGCGGTTTTCAGACTTTTTTTCAGAGAGGGCTGGCTTTGATATTGCTTTGGATTGCAAGATTCATAGCATGAACTTGGTGCAGTCCCCTTGCAGATCTCTTAAACTAATTTTCATACAAATTTACAAGTCTGATTCCTCCATTTTCTGCAACTTTTCCAGAAGTTCCAGCCTGGATTCTCTTTCCATCTCTTTTTCTGAGACGGCAACTCAGGCTGATAAACACTTGACAAAGTGTTTTGAGTCCTCAGGTTACCCGTATGGCCATGGTTAGATGATTTGGGAGCAACTTCGTATCACATCTAACCAACAACCCATGCCAGGATCCCAGGAAAAGGTTTTGACCAGCCATGGCTGACTTGCTGCATCACTCCAAATCTCATGCCTGCAAGACTGATATCTTATCTAACTTATTTGCGCGATAAATCACCTTACATAGCATGGTGGTTGTACCCCTTGTTATTCATCTCAACAATATCCCAGTTCATAACTGTGCTTTATGGTTCTTGACTACATAGTTACCAGGAAGAATATTTGAACCTCACTTAAAACTGTACTGGAGGGGAGATGATTATCAGTAAAATCAAGGATTAGGATCTACTGACTCTTATTGGCAACCAAACTTTTGGAGAAGAACAAGGCAGATAGAAGTGCATACCTTTAAATTACCTCTCTTGGAGCTTGGATCTCACCTGAGCAGCAATACCTACACATTCATATAAACATGCAATGCTTTTGCTAGGGAATGTTTGCTTTATCATTATTTTTCTCTCCAGTGTCTCACTACAGCTGAGGCTTATTCCAGCCTCATACCTGACAAACGAGGCAGACTTATGGGTGTTGCTTTCAAGGCCATGGGAGAAAAAGATGAGCATTTTAAAGGAAATGCAAGAGGTTCCATACACATACAGAGTGCTTTCCCCTCCCATTTTGTAGGGATTCTCATGACCTTGCAGTGCTGTAATAAAAAAATTCATTTCACACTTTATGGTCTGGTTCTGCACAGCTCTACTCACACACCTGCACTGCAAATAAAAATGCTTAACCAGCATTTTAGTTGCTAGATGAATGTTTTTCCTTTTCTGAGCTTAAACAAGGATTTACAGAGAGCAGCTGCATTTCACAGAAAAAGCATTGAATACACAGAACCGCTAATGCGCAGAGGAGCCCCATGACTTACTTTTAGAGGTCTGCAGTTTTTAGAATAAGGGAAGTTACAAGCACTCTGGAGAAGACTCCTGGTGAGAAGAGGAACAGATCACAGCATGATGAAATGAGGCAGTTCTCTGTAGGGAGAAGCAAGCCTGGAGACAGCCTTGGAAGCAACACCAGGCATTTGCACTTGACGTGGAAAGACCAGTTAAGAACACCCTTACTTCAGTCCAGCAGAGGACTTACACGAAGGTTTAACACACAAGAAGGCCAAAACTTCTACTTTATGGGAAGACATACTGAGCTGGAACTTTGTTAGAACAGATCCTCCACTACGAATCCATTGCAGAAGCCAACTCTGACCTACCATAGCGAAGAAACTGACTCTAGATGCTTAGAGAGGGATTTATCTGCATCAATAAATCTGTCTGCAAAGCTGTGCAATGCCTTACCTTTCACCCTCACCTCCTTTCAAGTCAATGGAAACCAGGCAGGGTTCCTTTTCTCTCAAAAAAGAGACCTAAATCAGCTCAGGTGAACTGTACCCTAGTATTTCCTGCTCTCTCCATTGATCAAGCAAGCCTGGGGCAAATTCCTCCACGTCTTGAGTTGCAATGCAAGATGTAACCAAAAGTATGTATTCTACAACATATGTTAAAACCAGGTGGGGCAGTGTTCTTCATCTCTTCCACAGCACATCCCTCATAACTCCAGGGGGATATCTTTTGTTCATGGGCCACTGAGTCTCACTGCATGACTGATAAAATTCCATCATCCCATTGTGAGATGCTCTACCCAGGGGAGGAGCCAAGCATTCCTACCTGGATATGGTCTGAGACTTGGAACACCGCAGTCAGCCTTTCTCCACTGGATTCCCAGAGGAAAACAGGACCCATCTACACCACCACTGGACCTCCAGAGGAAAACTGCACCTTTCCACAGGATCATTGCTTCAACAGAGCCACATCTGTCACTCCAGGAGGACTGCAGCCACCATTTAATCAGACTGCTACCAACACCCTGGCCAACAGGGTGTCAGGTTGTATTCTGACTCTGTCAGTGGTCTTGTGTACTACATTTTATTTTAATTTTCCTATTAAGTGGTCAGTTTTTTTTAAATTTATATATACTAGTAAAAGACTTATTCCTACTCCCATATCTTTGCCTGAGAACCTCTTATTTTCAAGATTATAATAATTTGGAGGGAGGGGGTTTACATTTTCCATTCCAAGGGAGGCTCCTGCCTTCCTTAGCAGACACCTGTCTTTTCAAAACAAGATACTCTATCACCTGCAGCTGTCTTAGCACAGGAATCTCACCACCACCACCACCTGCGTGCCTCCCAGCAGACATTTTATCCTATTCCTAGATTTTTATTCCTGCAATGCTCCCGGCTGTTTTAGCTGGCAGGCCTACCTACCCAGCTGCAGAGTAAACCTGCAGCTGCAACAAGCAAAGAGAGGGAAGTGTTTGGTGGAGCCAACACTCTCTCCCTCCCAAGGTGGCTTTTGTCACCTATTTGCCTGTCTGTTTTCACAGTTGCCACAAGCAAAGCGTCAGTTTGCAGTACGCTGTGGGTACAGGGAAAACGCTGATTTTTGAGCCCCAACACAACACTCAGCTTCTACAGTACCTCCATGGGGAGGCCAGCCCATTTGGAGGAAAGACATGGACTGGCTGTAGAGTGAGGGGAGTGGGAGGACCAGCACAAGCCTGATGCTGTTTCAGCAGCTAGGCAGGGGACAGACATAGTTGGAGGCTGACACCATGCATCCCATAATTCTTTTTGCAAGAAGCAAATGACAAATGTAGGGCAGGGGAGGTGGTGTGTGATTCCCCCCCTCCAAGCTGATCCTGTGCCATGGGATGTCGGGGTATGGCAGCTGAGCTGGGCTTAGCTGCCTCCCAGGATTTAGCGTTAGTGCAGCAGCATGGGCAGAAATTAGCAGGGCTGAGGATTTTCTTTTGGCAGACACCAGACTGGAGCAGCTCAGGGAAGAAAAGTGATGAAGGGTTCCTTTCCCTCCAACCATTTCTTCAATGGGAAAATGAAATCTTACCATTTAGAAATGGAAATTTTGATTTCTAGCGGTACGTAGGAAACTGGAGCCAGAGGAAATGCTGATTAAAAAGTCAGTCCGTACCCTTAACGCGCTTGTTCTTTGTGCAGCGATGATTGCCCTGTCGGTAGCGCAAAGATACGTGTTTCCCATTGCAAAGGGCCCAAGGCCATCAGGGAGCAGACAATATTCTTATCAGCAGCAGACGGTACAGTCACTGAAAATCCTCTCCTGTAATGACCGACTTTGCTGTGCTCCGGTGGGAAAGAGTGATGAGCACAAAGTTCACGCCCAGAGTAGGGCTTCTAATTGTTCACGGCTCCATATTCTCCAGTGCTACGCAAACCCATATCGCTTGCTTTGTAGATCCTCAGTGTTGAAAACCTCCACAGATGAATGAAGCCAAGGTCGCCGTGACCTTCCTCCCCGCACCTAGCGCGGCCGCACAGCACCACTCTATCCCCTTCCCTTTAGTCTGAAACCCCGGGGCTCCTCTCGGGTGACTCCCCGGAGGCACCGGTGTGCCAGGCGCGCGTCCGCACGCAGGGGTTCACCTGCCATCTAGTGGGGCTTCCCCATCCCTGCGGCTGCCGCCGCTTTATCCCTCTCCCAGGCAGGCGGCGGGGCACAGCCCGGGTAGGTGTGAGCCGCGGGAAGCCGTGCACGGAGCGGGTGCTCATCGGGGCTGCGGCTGCATTCCCACACAGCGGACGTGTACCGGCGGGGTGCCTGCGCACCGGGAGGGGCTGTGTCTTTTAGGATGGGAGAGGAATAGTAGGAGTGTGCACCGTGTCTTTTAGGATGGGAGGGGAAACGGTGGGAGTGTGCACCGACCGGGGGGAAGTGCAAGCACAGAGGTATGGGACACGGAGGAGGCCCGCTCCCGGCGGGCTGTATCCGGGCGTGCGTATTCGTGCTGGCGCGGTCTGCGTACGGAGAGAGAGGAGGACCGGGCACCGGTGTGCGTGTCCGGGTATTCCCTGGGGGAGTGGGAAGAGCGCATCCCCCGGGAGCGGGGCGGTGCCTCCCGGCGGGGCGGGCGCGGCGGAGCGGAGCGAGCACCGCCTCCCCGGGGCCGCGGGGCGGGCC
>VWYI01021319.1:105676-136510 GCA_013399455.1 Anthoscopus minutus | reverse complement strand
TAGGTGCGGGCGCGGCGGCTGCGCGCTGCGGGCGGGCGGGCGGGGTGCGGGGGAGCCGCCTCCCGCCGGGAACGCGCGGGTCGGGACCGGGCCGTGCCGTGCCTCTCCTGGGGCCCTGAGCCACCAGATCGGGCTGGGTGGGTGCAGAGGGATGCGGTGCCCGCTGTCCCGGCCGTAAAGCCTGCGCTGCTGCAGGTTGCGGCAGCTTCCATCCAATCCAGCGACTCACTTCTTTCTCCCTTCCGTGTACGAGTCTGCGGCAGCTGAGTCAGCGGCCTTATGCACGCTGTGCACTGTCTGAAGTGAATTATTTGATGTCCTTCTCCTGGCTTTGGGTGTGAGGCAGGGGCAGCTGGGGTTTTAAGTGACCTCCTGTCCTTAAACCTGTGGCGCTGGTGGGCGAGGTGGCCGTCATGCCAGGCACGTGCATTTCACCTGAAGATGAAGCCAACCCCCATCACATCTCGCACCTTTTAGTCCTCACATTCTGAGAAGTTTTGGCCTGGGAAGTCTGGGGCTGTCTCACAGATGCCTGGGCTTGATCTGACTGACCCAGGTAGGCACTTCTCGGGATGCTTCCTTTTCCATCACGTGCAGTGTGCTGCTGCTACTGCAGTAGCTGAAATCCTGAATCTTAATGGCAGCTTGCAAACTCCCATGTCCATACAAGAAAGATTAAAAATACACGGCCTAATGCATTCCTAGGACCTTCACAGCTCTGACAGCTGTATCGTGCTGGTTACTCATCATCACCCACCAGCAGCTGATGCAGCTCCAAATGGTGAGCTGCTGATGTGCTTGTTACCACGTTTTAAAAGCAACACGCTGATCTGCTCAGTCTCACCTGACTTCCTCTGTTTCAGATGGAAAAGCCACAGAATTATTAAGGATCTGTGTGCTGATCTCAATTTCAGACAGTATCTCCTGACTTTGTATTGTCTGGCACTCCCAAGAGTCTACCCCTGCTTCTCCTCCATTGCCACATGCAAAAAAGGGTTGCTCGCAAGACTGATCTTTGAAAAACAGTATTAGCATCTTTTCTTCTTCACAGTAACTTCTCTCTTAATACATGCTGTTTTAGTCAACCTTGGTGGCACAATTTTCTTTATGAACTGAGTTCAATCCTTTGCACTTAAAGTAATAATTTTATGGGGTACTGTATAACACAACTTCCTTATGTGTAATTAGTGCCTTATCCTTAGGAAGTCAGTAAAAATGTAGTCAGAGAGGATTTACTTTGGATAAAGTATAATAGTTCATTCCACTTTCCATTTGGTTTCCTTGTCACTCATTTCTTCTTGCTTTAATCTTCTGTGTAGCACTGCTGCCCAGCTGACAGCTCAAAGGTATCTAAGTGATTCCCATACTCCTTTTGGTTTTGTTTTTTTAATTACAGGTTTAATAGCTGACGTTTGTAATAACTTGCCATTTTTTCCATTAGTTCTTTCAGCATCCTAAGACAGAGGCTGCCTGAGTCCTGAGTCACCTGACTTTTCTACTTTTCTTTCTTCTAGTGAGTTGTATCAGTTTTGCTGTCTTTTTATTTTTTTTTTTTTTACCATTAAGGTGCTTTTGCTATTTCCATTACTAATTTCCCATACTTTGTTACTGAGAACTGATACTGTTGCTTGGCACTGGTCTATAGGTTACTCTATCCTTGGAGTACAATGCACCTTCTTATTTTCTTTTTCTCTGTGTGCTTTAGGTGTCTTTTGTAATTTCATCTTAAACTTCTGAGCCAGCTGTGGCTTAGCTAGGCTTTTGGTCCATGTTCATTTGTATTCATGACAATTATCCACTGGGTTGCAGGTTTCCTTGCCAGTCAGCTCTTTTCATATTATTTTTATATACTCTTCTAGCTTATGTGATCCTGGTTAAGGTATATTATTTTAAGGAAGGCCTATAGACCTTTTTCACCTTAGGTTCAAAGGGGAAAGTCAATACTATTACTTATGGCTTTGAATAATTATGTGCTTGCTCTTTACTTGAGCTTCTGGGAAAATAAATATGTCTTTTTGAAATCTCACACCATAGTCTTAAGGCTGGCTTTTGACAGTGCAGCAATCTAGGTCAACTCATGATCACTTAGTCCAAATTTATTTCCTTATCTGCTTTTTTATTTATCCTGAGACCAGTGGGTCTGCAAGATCATCAACAAGCATCCCTGTATCTCTATATCACAACATGCTTTGTAAGGAAATCTGTGCTCCACCTCAGCTAGAAATACCCAGCTTTGCTGTAATTGGTGTTTTCCTTTAGGAATTTAAGTAGTTGTTACTCCCACAAAATCTGTAATAGCAGAGATGCTTTTCACAGCCGAGTCTGACTTGTATATCCAAGGTAGCCTTTTTAACCATCCTGACGTGGTGACCTTCAGGCAGGCAGATTTTCCCCCCTCTCCTCCCCCAACCATGCTTGTCACCGTTTTTTTCTGTGCAGTTTCCTGTCTCCACAGGCACTGGCAGGAGTTGCATGCAATGCTGTTTGCACGTAACTGTTTCTATCTCACACTTGCCAGTCGAATTCCATCATCTGCCATGTTTTCCTGCAATGTCAGGTTTCCTGTCCTGGAGCAGGAGTTTTGGTGCTCCTGTGCATCACAGTGCACACATTCTCCTTTTGCTTTCTTTATTGTTTAGTAGGGTTCCTAGCCACAACAGCTGCATTTCACGTATTGGCTCTATCTCCTTCTTATTTCTGATGTTTTTTTTTCTGTTGCTGAAGACACATGTGCTTCATTCTTATTCTTCTTTCTACATATATCTATCTATATCTGGTGCAGATGCAGGGACTGTTTCCCCACCACTGTGTTTGATTGCTTTGGTACAAGATATGTGGCACTAGACAATAAACCCAAATTCTAAGAATGTTTCCTGTAGAATACTGGAGGCTAGCTCTTGAGAAAGTCCTTGTCCATTCATGCCTCCCTCACATTCATATTCTGAAATCACAGTGCTTTGGGCTGCAGTACTGATTAGTGCCATGTCTTCAGTCTTCCTTCCGTAGGGACTGGCAGACTCTTGGTGAAGATCACCTCAACCTTTTCTTTGAGTATTTCTCAGCTGGGCACTGGTCACATTCATCACTTCTTTTTCAGCATAAATAGTTTACAAACTCATGTCTACATTTCTCCCACCTCTTCTGCTCCTGCTGGGCTCCTCTTTGAACTTTTGTTTGGGCCTTTGCTCTGTACATGAGTTTGTAGGAGCAGATCTGTGCTGCTGTAGTTTCTCCTGGTACTCAGCACGACCCAGATAATGGCTGTCAGGGATGTTTTTCCTCCATGTTGAAGAGCCAGTGGAACAGGAGCTGCTGGAGGGCTTCTTAGGTAAGCCTTGTCCTTTGCAGTTTTCTGCTTTACTCTGAAGCTGCAGGTGGTCTTCCATGGAAGCATAAGATATGCCCTCTTTTCTCCTTTCCACAGGAGTGCATGTTCCTCAGGAAGCAGTGGCAGAAAAGGTCCCCCTGCCCCTCAGAGCTGGGACAGAGCCCTGGGAGTGGAGGTTCTTTGCAAAGGCAGCCCAGAGGGACTCCCAGATTCACACTGTTCCAGGCAACTGGAACAGCATCCCAGAGACTCTATAGGCAAACATAATTAAGAAGCTGAATTTTGACACTGCAGTGCGTTACATAGTTTTGTTAGCTAGCATAATGGCATTAATTAGTTCAGAATTAGCATTGCATTCATTCAGGGCATGATGATGAAGCACTAGTGCTACAAAACATGCTGCTTTATAGCACAAAAAATCTAGTGCCAGGTGCTAATTTTTGCAATCAGAGCACTATGCTGCATTATATCAACATTTTGTAGTGCCAAGTCTTAAAAGGCAAATGAGTCCTTGCATTTCAGGAGCCTCTCTGCTTACTGAGTCAGGAAGCTGATAACCTGTTAGAACAGAAAATTATGAAAAATTCATTTGCATAATGAAAATTCTTTAAAGGAGTTGTTTAACTACATTTTATACATACATACATATATATGTAGGTTTTCTGTATTTAACTATTTAGTTTCTTATTAGAAAGGATTGAGATCTTACAAGTCCTAGTGTCTCTGTTTTTAAGTTTCAGATGACATTTTCGAATATTCAGCAGAACAGTCTGACTTGTGTCTGGGGTCATTAGCTCCCAGCTCATTCCTGGACAAGAATATCTCGTGACCCAAATACTATTTTTTGTCTTCTCTTTTACACAACTCAATTTAAATTTAGTGCGTATTTTTCCTATATGGTGCTTACATTTTTCACAAAGTTTAGCTTCAGCAGTATATAAAGAAAGCCACAAATTTGCTATATTACCATGGTAAAGTTGAAGTAAGATGGCGTTTTATTTCTAAAACGCTTCTTGATGTTATCTCTTTTACTCTGATAATTAAGTTCTTGTCCCACAGGACAGGTTTTTTTTGTCACTGTTACTTAGCTCTGTTGTGGAAGGCAGCTCTTAATTTTGTAGCACCTCTCTCTAGGTACTTGTCATTACAGTAGCCTGGAACTTCTGCTTGGCTTCATCACGTTCATCAAAGGCTCTCCAGCCTCTTGGAGCATTCATGGACACTGTATGAAAAAAGGCTAAAGGAAACAAAATTGACAGTAAGCTTAGACAGAACTGGTGTATAGTTCTTTGGGGCCTATTAAGGCTTATGAACCTTTAAAGTTTCATAAAAAAACTTAGATAAGAGCTTAGATAATTTGGGCTCAGTCACTTTCTTGTGCACGTTCCCTTGTCACAGCACAGATTTACAAACTCTGAATTTCAGTGCTAATAGTCCAGTACAGTCTGTGGTTTCACTTACAATATAAGATATTTAAAAAGCATCCAAAAATCCACTACAAGCACTGCAAGGCTTTCCAGTGACTAATGGTGTCATGTGTCAGGTCAAACACTAGCTGACAGTCACGAGTCTTACATTGTTCGCTTCTGTGATGTGCAAAATCTTGCTCAACTCCCCAATGGTCAGGGACTTGTTCTGCTGTTCCTTTATAACTGCACACAGCACAGCAGGAGTGGAGAACATCTTAGAAATCTGCATGATACGGCTTTTTAAGAGGCTTGCTCAAATAGCATCATCACTTTTATGTAAAAATAAACTCTGGCTGACTACTCTGTTTTGTGTTTTAGCCAGCAAGACCAAAAAGCAGATATTTGTCAGCTACAATCTTCAAAACACAGACAGCAATTTCACCTTACTCATAGAAAACAGGATCAAAGAGGAAATGACAGCTTTTCCAGAGAAGTTCTGATTGTGCATCATTGTAAAAGAAGATTAAGGTTTTGTTTCAGAAAAACTGATTGCAGTTTTCACACTGACATTAAGTCAGTATATTTCTTTTGTATTATTTTGATCGAATTTGTGGTTATTAAATATAGATACACTTGACTTGGATTTTCTTTTTGTCAAATAGAAATTGAATTTTCAAAGCAAAAAGTTGGGGTTTTTTTGCTACCCTGCCAAGTAGGATAGCAAATGGATGCTGCAATGGATGAACATCATGGAAAAAGTGCATGTGGTGTCTGGCCTCCACGCAGTACTGGGATCTGATGGCAGATCAGTTCCTAATGCTATCCATACAATTCATCTACTGTGTATAGCACTGAACACAGTATAGCAGCTTTTAGTGTTCAAATAAAGAAACCCCTCATTTTTGTATGGTAAAGCTGTGACATGAGTGTTACTTTTGTCCTTTTAGCCCCTCTTGGTTGTAATATTGGTGCTAAACAATGGATTTCCTTCCATCCCTTGGGCACTAAGAACACTGGAAAGATTTCACAAAGGGTTATTTATGCATCCCTGAGGACTACATAGAAGGAAAAGCACAAGCCAGTTCTGGAACAATAGATAAATTTGTCAGGCTGCTAGAGGAGCATCACATGTAAATTGAGCATGTACATAAGAGCAGAGAGGTCTACTGCCATGACTACCAGTGCAAAGCCTCTTGCTGCTACATTTCTGGACTTGCTTTCAGGTAGGATGGGCATCCTTTCCAAGGCAGATCCAGGGGCTGTTTTGTTTCATGAGATGGCAGCTAGGCGTTAACTATCCAGGTTTCCCAGGTTTTGGCGGGGATTTTTTGGTGGTGGTTTGTTTTTTTTTCATTCTGAATTGGGCCCTGACTCGAGCTCAAGCATCAGCTTCTGGTGCAAACCAAAATTAAACTACTGGTGCTGCTTCTAGACAACTGTCCTAAGCAGCTACAGAAAAGTGATGAATTTACCTTGCTGATGTGCCACAATCAGCAGTTAAAAACTGTAACCAAGAGGCTGCTGCTGTAGAAGGCACAACTGCTGCATCTCTTGTCCAAAAGGGTTTGAACACCCAGTGGCCCCAATGTCTCAGGTCTGGTGTGGGTGCGGAGGGCCCCTCCTTACCTGGTGGGAACAGCTGCCTGTCCTTGGCTGCAGTTCAGTATCAGAATAGGAAAAAGCAGCTGTTGAAAGGTATTTTCTTTTTAATTTACACCACCCAGGAAACAGAGTCAACTATGCTTCTGTAATTGACTATAAAGGATAATTAGGTGCAAATCAATGTGCTGTTTTAATTAGCCTGATTTACAAACAGCTCATTCTGTTTGTAGAGCAGGATAGGGCTATTTGCTGAGGCATCAGCTGCTGCTGGGTGTTTGCAAAGTCACTGCAAGGGAGCCAGACCAGGGAGAGCAACTGATGGGACGTCATTTTATTCTGTACATTTACATACAAAGTTCTTCTCAGTAGGTACAACAGATGTAACATCATGCAGACATTTAGCTTGTAAGACTGTTTTCAGTACTTGATTTAAGCTTGTGCTATGAGGAAGCACCACCAGACTATTCATGATCAAAACATACAGTAACACGATTCTTTAAAACTTCATCAGAAACTGAAATGGGGAGGGAGATCTCACCCACTAGACAAAACACACCGTACTTCTTTCCCGAAACATTTTACACAATACATTTAAAATGAGGTTTGCAATTTCATTTTTTTCTTAAAAAATAAAAAAAAAAAAAGTTACAGTGGGGGAGATTATCCTCCCACTCAATAGTGTTGTCTTATGTGCCAGCTACAGGTGCAACTTGATTTGACATTCACAGAGTTCAGTTAATGGCACTTCTGCTTCCAATTTGGTGACCAATAAAGTGTTTGGCTCCAGGAAGTGGCAACAGTTAAGTAAAATACTTCCACTAAAAAGAACGACAACAAAAAAAGCCTGCTCAGTGAAACCTAAAAGTAAATCACACAACCCCCTTTCAAAGTGGCCACAAAACACTTGCAAACAGGTGACTGTTGTTACCTTTTTGCAGTGTGTCTGGCAAAAAAAGCAGTACTGAAACCTTAAAAGGGGACAAAGTCCCCAGGATCAAGCATAATGTCACTTCACATTTTTGTTTGAACTTACAAAGATGGAGAAAGCCCTTAAATGGTAAACCCAAAGAAAAATCTACTGATGGGCTTAGAGGTTACTGAAGGTTCACAGAAAAAGGCCAAAAATGGACAAGACAGCTTGGACTGCTTCCCCTGTTGTGGTGGCCAGAAAGAGCCGCCTGAGAAAAGCCTTTCCTGGTGATAGCTGCAGAGGAGACATGGCCAAGGAGCCAATGGTGCTGCAGGCTGGGACCCTAGCAGAGAGCCCTGTCCTGCTGCAGGACTAGACCAGGCAGGGCAAGCATCCCCATGCTTCCTTTCTGCCCTGCTGCATCACCTGGTACCTGGATCCTCCACACAACATAGATTTAGTGAAAGCTTTCCAACCCCGTGAGCATGTGTGGAAGAACATAATCATCACAGAAGTGTTCGTGTTTTCAGGAAAAGGAGCAAAACTGGAACTGCCAAGGCAGGAAATTAGTTTTTGCTTTATTGTTGTGACAGAGGCAGAGGGCCAGACCAACTAGAGAAGCTGGGGCTCCCTTCATTACAGATCAATAGTGACTACCTGGTTTCAAGCAAAAAACCAAAAAAGCAGCAAATCAAATCCACTTCATAAGATTTTTTTCTTAAAAAAAATATTGCTGCATGTTCCTGTCACCTAGTGTATTTACTGTCTAAATGTTGGTATGTTCAAACAAGTATTCTTTTCCCTGTGCCTGTCTGTCATCGGAGTGCAACCACCAGAATAGGAAACAATAAAGTGCTGTGGACAACAGCAGTGAGCTCACCAGGACCACTGACAGTGCTGGAAGCAGCTGGGTTTATAGGTTTGTTGTGGATGGTCCACAAGAGCTGTACCACAGCTTGAGCACACAGGCCACGAAGAAGACCATGGAGGAAGGAGCCACTAGCTCCACGGCACGATGGATAGCAGGACATTGCTTTCCACCTCTGTGCTCACACCTTCTCCTCTCTCAGACCCTTTTTCTCTTCCCTGAAGCCTTGTTTTGCTTCTTCAGCTTTTTGTCATGAACCCATTTCTTTCATGTGTGTGGTTTGCAACAAACATCTCGCATCGAAGACGAAAGGTATTGCGCAAATTTGGCGTGTGAATACTGCACGAGTAGGGAAGAGCTGGGTTCTCTCCTCAGGTGAACAGACTGCAAAGGTCTTGGCTCTGAACAAGAAGAAGCAGCTGCACTCAAGCCTGACAAAACTTGAGTGTAAGGAAGATCAGGCTCTTGCTGTCACAGCAAATCTAGCAAAGGTGAAAAAAACCAGTAGTGTAACTCTGGGCGAAACTACCATCAACTGGTCCAGTGTTTCTTACCAGGCTCAAGAAGAACCCAAACGTCCACATCATCCTCTGTAAAAATTAGCAGCTTTAGGACAACATTGTTACTCTGAACACAACCACCTCTGTTGCTTCTGCAGGTCTACCTGTCCCCTTGCATCTGTCAGCATCTGAGGCTGTGCTACTTTATTGCATGGCCTGCCAGGGAGCATGGATCTCTGATTTACTGGGGACCGTAAGAGGACATCGGCAGCCTAATGGAGGATGGAAATCGTTAGGTACAGTAGTTAATCGACAATATATACAGCAAGGGAGGAAAGGGGAGGGAAAGTAGAGGAGGAAAGTGCAAATGGGCACTTCCCCCTGCATATGAATGCAAGATGTACATCAAACAAAGGGGCAATCATATGGACACTCAGTACAACACTGACATCCTGCTGCTCTGTTTGAATGTCTGCACTACCAAGCAATCACAAATGGATGGCCTGAGTGAGAAAGAAGAAGAGGGAGGGATGGGGGGGGTTTAACTACAATGCAAGAAAGTTGTTTACAAAGTCCTTGCATTGAACTAGATCCTCGCCATACTCTCTTGAGTGAGGACCAAAAGCCAATGGCCAAAGGAGATAGTTTGGGGGCTGGAGGAGAGAAGACAAGTGGCCACTATCAAAGTGCCATCTGCACAGCAGGAAGTAAACTGGATGTTCACTTTGTGTAGAATTAATCCAATTTAAGTAAACTTTTTTCCTGAACAAAAATCTTACAAGAGCAGTAGGGAAATAAGGGTGAGTTCATTGTATATTCTTGGGTCAGAACCAGAACACATCTCTAAAAGCTCAAGACAGCTCAGTAAGTCATCATTCAAAGGCTATCAATTAATTCCTTTCCAAAATTCATTTAAGCAGTTTTTCAACTTAAATTGAAAACCCAAACCCTGGTTCTAAAAACACTTAAGACAGTACCAGGACACTCATTTCCCAGGAGCAGAAATCCCAGCTATGCTGGCTTTTGGAATAAAGTTATAGATCATAGCCCATGCTCCTTACTATTTATCACTGATGGTCTATGCTTTTTTCCTGGAGCAGTCAAGAAATCTGGGCCTCCTGATAATTATAGCCATTCTAGGCAAAACTCATTTTTTTGCATCATTAGTCAAATCATTTGCATCATCTACATTACTGTTAAGTGGCAACCACCTAAAATAGATTAATATGCTCTTAAAATGCAGAAAGCTGATTCTCATTAAAAAATCAGCTTGTATGGGTAGGATTTTCTTGAATGCATTCAGTGAAAACAAAAAGGGAGTAATTTAGAAAGTAACCTTTAAGTGCACATGGGCTATAAAGACAAATATTAGCTGCATAAAATGCAGTCAGAGTTTGAGTCACATCAGGTTTTGCTTTGCTTTTTCTTCTTTTTTTCCCCTTTTTTTTAGTGTATACAAACACAGCAGGCAATCTGGGCACTTGGACTTTCTAGACAGGCAGAAGAATGTTGCACAAGTCTAAGTTTAAGTCAATTCAACTTTGCAGTGAATCCCACTTTCCTTTTAAAGAAACACAAAAACAAAACAGAAAACAACGCTCCCCCTCCCCCCATGGTTTCTTTCTTGGAATGGCTGCACCTGTTATAAGATGGCTTCATTTTTATGATCTATGAAAGGAAATAAAGTGCTTATTGAGAATAAATCAAAATAAATATACATATTTAATGGCAGGAAAAAAAAGAGTTCTGAAGGGCTACTGCCAGCCAGGTCTTTTCTCAAATGAGTCTTTTCCCCCAAAACTTTTCAAGAGTAATCTGCACAACTGTTGAAGATGCCAAAATTTGCTTTAGTAGCAGAGTTGAATTCCTCTAAGTTTGTGTCTGCTCCATCACTGGTTTGTAAAATCTGTGCAAAACACCTTTGCCCAAAGTGCTACTCCTCCTGCACAACAGCATCAAATAAAATACAACAGGAAGAGAAGAAATATAAGAAGGGGAAATAAAATAATTAAAATAAAAAAGAGAAGGAAAAAAATCCACCCAGTTACATCGACTTCATCCCGTTGGCAGTGGTGTTCTCCAAGATGCCGTCGCTCACAGCTGCTGAGTCATGGAGGCCAGAGTAATCCTTGAGTTCAGAGTTTGTCAGGAGCAGGGGCTGCTCCCCCTTCTTGTGTGGCAGGAGGGGCTGCCGGGTGTAATGTTCCCCATCTGGGATGTTCTCAGGCAGGTTCTGGTTCTTGCTCTCGGGCAGCAGCAGGATGCAGATGATGCAGATGAGTGTGCAGCAGGCAAAGATGACGTGGTGAAGGAAATAGCCTTTCTGGTTGTGGAGCTCCATGATGGGGGCGGTCAGGCGGCCGAAGCCCGCGCTGGCCAGGACCAGCCCCAGCCCACCTCCCCTGCAAACACAAGCAGAGAGGGAAATAATGACACTCAAGTATCATTTCTCACCCATTTAACTGCCCCCACATAAGAAGAGAAGCTTTACCACATGAGTGTGTAGAAAGCACTCTACATCCATTTCCAAGTATTCCCACATTCAGTGAGGGAAAACCAGATTTTGCTTAGCATGCTACCCTTCTCCACTTAGGCAAGACAGACACACCAAGGAACTGTAAGTGCAGAAGTCAATTTTGGCTGCCCCTAAAGTATCTGGCATCATTCAGCAGTGGAGGCAGGAGATCAGACTTGTACTGCCTTGATCCATTATACCAAACACTGAGTGTTGGAGTATTTTCTACATAAAATTATGTAATGGCTGGAACTTCTCAACACAGTGGAGATGTAATAAAATGCATAATTTTCAGGAAAAAAAAAGAAGTGTGGAAGTAGACTCATCTTCCTCCAGCTAGAGGAACAGAAATTGCTTGTGAAAGGCTAGTTCAGTGTTCTCTCCTGATGCTCAGCTATGCAAGCAAACTCTCTTGCAATTCCTTGTCTTGATTGTCAGCATCTCTCCAGGCCCTGGTGCAGGAGGCTTGGCACAACCCACAATCCTGGGTCTGTCTGCTGGGTGCCCCCACACAGAAGTAGCACTGCAGGTGTTTCTTTGGGGCAGGCCATTCCCTCCTGCTGTGACATGATTGAGGTCTCCTGCGAGTGTCATCCTTAAATTACTCAGTTTAACAAAATTTGTGAGAGTGGCAGCTCTTTCTTAATTTTCCATAGACCCTGCTGCCTGCAAAGGGAGACCTCCTTGTAAGTTTAATAGCTGGCACCCTGCTTCCCTACCAAGCCCATGAGGGCAGCACACTTCCTACACTTCCTCTGGGAGTTGCCATCTAGTCCCAAACTCTCTGGAGATCAGAGGGCTAAGGTGCTCAGTTCCTGGCCCAGTGCAGAACTGTTACTATCAACAAAAACTGGCCCTTACAGAAGACAACTTGCAGAAAGCAAATGGACTGCTTTATGTCAAATACTTGGGAAAAAACCAATTTCCCTGACTACTAAGCATCCTAGAAATCACTGTACAAATAAACCTACAAATGCCAGATTCACTCAGCCAAACACAGTGTTAAAGCTAATCTTCACTCAACCCTTGCCAAAATCCACTGCTGCTTACTTGACAGCTGAAGGACGGTAAACATAGGTTTCAAAAGATGCTCTTGGGTCAAAAGATCTGACTGGATCAAAAATTCACATACGTATGTTCCAGTTCTTCAGACTCAGCAGAGCATATTTTACAGACAAGAGTGAATTCCCCAAATACTGCAAAATCCCTTTTAAAAAACTTGCCAGCTTTCCGATGGCAATTTAGAAACCCAGCTGAATGCAACTATTGTGCAACTGGCCTCCCTGCAACTTCATTAATACACTCACATGAGTAATCGACACAACCAGTCCCAAATGCATGGCAAATCTCTCTCCAAGCTGGCTCTGGAGCAACAAAAGCCTGTGTCATTTACATCAGTGATTGCAACGGCTAAATTGTATCTCAATCCCCCCGAGAAGGACCTGAGGTGAGTTTTAAATGCTGCTGTAGAAGGACATCAAGCAAGCTGAAAGAAAACAGGAAAAGGCAACAACAAAGACGGCTCTGTCATTTATGGGTCAAGTGGCTTCAGATTTGCAGGGGGGAAAAAAGTTTTTCCATATGATGTCAGTAATTAGAATAGGCATTACATTTTCCAGTGCCATCAAAACCTGGCAGAAGGTGGCTTGAAAGTACATTTTGGTCCTAAAAAGAGTTTCTTTAAGGTTTAACTACACTGCAGATGTGAAAATGTGAAGGAAAAATAAAAAAGAGAAAACTGAAAATACTGTCAGGAATTTTTTTTTGTTTCCATGTGCATCAGAAAAATAGCTACAGGGCAAGAGAGGCATCACAGTCATGATACACACTGTTTGTGCAGGGGACAAGGGGCATCAGGTAGAAAAGAAAAACTGTCTGAGTTTTGGGGGCATTGCTCCTCCTCAGCATGAGGAATTCCATGGCAGGGGCCAGTGCCAGTATTTCAAACACTCTCCAGATGCAGAGTAGAGCCTGGAGAGGGAGTGCGAGGGCTGCTGGCACCCACAGTGAGTCCCAGCTTTCTCCCTCGTACCTCCTCCTGCCAGTGGCTGCTGTGGGGGGTTTTCCAATGGCATGGCCACATGGATGATCGATCAGGGCTACTTTCCGAACCCCTGCTTACCCACTGACATGGCGGGGAGGGATGGCTTGCATGAGGTTTATGGTCCTAATGGGCAAATCACAAAGGGACCTTGGTTCAAAATGTCCTCAGAAAGGTCCTGCTTTTTCATGGGGTAGAATTTCCTTGCTTGCTACCTCAGTGTTTTGCCAGAGAGTGGCAAGATATCCTCACTGACATCCTCAGGGAAGGGTCTTGTCCTTCTCAGCACTCCCCAGGAGAGCAGAGAATTGTTAATCCTGTCTTCAGACAGCCATGTCTGCATTGAGCAAATGGGTCAACACATGGCATGGCTCAGAATACAAGCGAGCCAGAGAGATGCCTAGGCTAAAGGAGGATTTAGGAGAGCACCTGGTCCAGCCTCCTGCACAAAGCAGGGCCAGCACTGAAATCAGACTAGGTTTTCCAGCTCAGCCATTTCTTGAAGTCAGTCCCTGAAAACCTCCACAGCTTTTCCCTGCCTGTACATAAGGGACATTTTTGTACTCAGTCCTAGGCCAGAGATTTAAGTAGTACACCAGGATACTCTTGGCCTCATGGAGCAAGCACCACCTTTGAGAAGCCAGGCCTTACTCAGGTCCCAGTAAACAGCCCTGCATCCCACTGTGTTGAGGAATGCATTCAGTGCAGGTAGCTGTGGGCAAGATATGGTATCAGCTGCAGACTGAGCTCTGGGGGGCAGGACCCCAAGACGAGGCTGTGAATTGGTGCAGACTCTGTGTGAATGTGGCTGCCAAGTGGCTCCTGGGTGGTCAGGCAGGAAAGTTTCTTCAACAACTGGAAATTTGACTTGAGGCAGATATTGATGGGAAAAGACCCAAATTCAGCCATGGCTGCCCACTCTTTGGCTGTGTGGGCAAAAAATCAGGACACTGAGAGAAAAAGCCAGAACCATCCTCTGCTTGATAGTGACTGAGTATGCGGATGGATGAGGAGAGGACATACTGTTTGTTTTTGTTCACTCATTTTGTTCAGCCTATTCCTATTTAGTAGACATGCAGGCTGTAGTGGTGTGAAGATTATTCCATATGGACTATCAATGACACTTGGTGCTTTAATTCAGAATTCGGATGGAGGTCTGCACTGAAGTCCTAGGTACAAAGAAGGGTAGCTCCTGATGAAGGCCCCTTGCCTAGTGCCAGGAGACTGGGGTGCAGTGCACAGATCTGAAGGACCCCTCTTGTGACACATGACAGTGTGGAATGTTCATGTTGCTGGAGCAGGTGTCACCTCTTGGTGACAAGGATCAGGCTGTTCTCCTCCTGTTTGCCTCAACACCACAGCAGCAGAGATGGATGGGTGCTGTGGGTTTGCTGTCATGGCACTGTACCCCAGGTAATGGCAGCACTGATTTCCACTCTCAGGGATTTGCAGATAATGTATTTGATCAGGGAAACCCCAGAGACAACCCCAGTGCTCTGTTTGCCTTCCTTTCCCTTAAAGTTTCTTGAGATCCAACCAAAAGCATATTAGTATCATAGAATGGTTTTGGTTGCAAGGGACCTTAAAGATCATCTAGCTCCAATCCCCAAAGGACATCCAGGGTGGCATTTTGGAGAGCAATTTATGAGGGAGTAGCCAGATCCCACCAAAAAGGAAGACTGGAGGCAGCTTAAGGACACCTCTGCATGAGACATATTTATGCACTGTCCTGAGCTACACCTCCTAATTACAATCCTGAGTGGATCTTATCGTGTTGGTAGGATCACAAAGCAGTGCAGAGTGTCATCATCTCCATAAATAAGCAGGGACCCTGAGGCATATCTAGCTCTTGCCACTCACGTGGTGTCACCCAGCAGAGTCAGGGGAAGCAGAATTTTGGCTCCCAGCCAGGATTTTGTCTGCCTCCCTGTAGCAACGTAAGTGATTTAAGGGAAAAAAGCTTGCTAAGTTCAGACTGCACATCTGACCCTACTTGGCAGATTCTCTTCTGGTAGACAGGGTCAATTCCTTATCTGTGTGTCTTTCAAACAGAGACAAGAGGAAAATTAAAAAGGCATAAAAACACCGAGCTGATTGACACACACATAAATAAATAGCTGTTAGTGTTTCAGGCTGCTGTATAATCTCACTCCTCACACTGCCTCTCCCTGTGGAAATGTTATCCATAAAATGCATTCACAAATTTAGATAGCTGGAAAAAAAGACCATGGAGCAAGGAGACTCTGGCTACTCAGATGACAGTTTTGCAATAATACTTTTATTATATAGTAACTGCAAAGTTCCTGAAAAGGCATATAATTTGGAGGGGAAAAAAAAAGTATCCTCTTTCCTCCACTCTCTCTCCCTCCCATCCATATAACCTACTTTCCTGGGAAAATCAGTGAAGTCAGAGCAAACTCCTGAATTGCTGTGGCATTGCAGAAAGCATAATCCAGAACACAGAAGCACAACCTTTGTGCTGTGACAGATAACAGTACATGTATAAAATTATACAAACCCCTGACTGTACAAAGAGGTGTTATGCAAAACCCTCCAAAAAAAGATCCTTTCTCTGATTTCTCCTATTTCCCAGGATGAAAGTGCTCCTCTTTAGAAAAACTTTGAGTCTCTGCTAAGATAGGTCTGTATGTGAAGAGAAAGACAACTTTATCTGCAATAAAGGCAGGGAAGCAGTCTTGCCGAGGACTTCTATGCACCAAAAGCATTTACACCTCATGTCTCAACACCTCCCTTCCACTGAAGCACCCCTGCAGCTGTCCTGCTTAGCCTGCCCTATGGAGGCAGGGATTGCTGGCACCTACATTCTCTTTTGCACAGTCATGGAATTTCTCCTTTAATATAAAGATGCAGAACTCACCCAATCACTGTTTGAACAAACCCTGCAGAGTTAGTGAAGCAATGACAATGTTCAACCACACAAACTGGTTCAGCTGAGTATTTAAGACCCTACCAAGCTGCAATTCACATGCTGCCAGGCCTGCTGATCATCACCACGATGGGACACAAGGTGGAGCCATGGAAAAAACAAAGCCTCTCTATACATAGGCACACATGTACTTGCACAAATTGACTGCAGCTACCGTAAAAAGTGTCCCTCAAGTTGCTGTGAGGTTTCCAATTACGTAGGGTTCCCTTCCCATACAATGTGTTAAGTTTCACAGGCCATTATCAATTAAATGAGGATAATTTTGTCCCCATCTTTTGAGGGGGGCTCCAAAGTCTTACCTGATTACTGTGGGTGTGATTTCAGCACAGAAGAACACGCTGAGGCTTCCAACAGCATGCGAAGAAAACATACCCACGATGGAAAATGCAACAGAGAATTTGTCTTTGACGCTGTCACTCATACCTGGCAAGACAAATGTGTTCATAAAAAGTGAATGAGGTCAAGCTTCTGAGGAAGAAAACAATTAAAGAAGTCTATATTACTCTTCTTCCTTAACAAGAATTTGAGTAATTTTGTAATTTGTAATTTAAAACTGGTATGTATAAAATCCATTACCCAGCACCTGAGATAGAAACATACATGAAAAAAAGCCATAACATCATGCTGAAAAATAGCAGTGATCTCTGATATTTTTTTATCCTCAGCCACCACAGAAAAGGTAAAACCCATGAAAAACAAATCTTTGGGCAGTCTTTTGGGCCTCTTCCCTCTCATGTTTGACAGAACAGTGGAGGCAGGAAGTATTCCTCAAGCTGCCAAATATCTTATACAGTGGGGCTTGGGTGCTGAGAGGCTTCTACTACAAGAGGGGAAAGAACTAGGAGTGCTCTGGTGTCTGTGCTAAGCCTCTGCATGTGACCAGTTTGCAAACTCTGTTGTAACTCCCAGCTCTGCAGCTGGGCGAGAATGGCCAATGCCAAGGATGGTGAAGCACTCCCTTAAGTCAGGGCTGTTTGCTCAATCATTTCACGGCTGGATGGCAGCAAGGTTTCTGGGAGCAAACAGTGTCTACCAAGCACTTGCAGAAACCTCAGTAAATCTAAACAAAGCTCAAGGAAACTGTCTCTGGCCATGATGACAGTACATCTCTCACTTGATCTCTGCTTGCCATATTCTGTGGGCAGGGGTGGGATCTCTGACCGGGGTTGTACGAGTTCATGTGGCCTGTCCTGGCCAGCGAGGAGGCCATGTCACTCACAGACACTATTGCACCAGACAAGGGGAACACATCATGCCTGACAGGAGCACTGGGAAAAGGACTGTAACTTTGCAGCCAGTCAGTCCTCCCTCACCTTTCTGCACACATGTCCCAAGGCCTGTCTGAAGAAAGAACTGCTGTGTGCAGTCCCAAGCAGGCATACTGTCTGGGTTGGATCCAATGAAAATTAATGCCTGCTTTTGTTCTTGCCGAATGTATCAGCTGTCAGGAGAGCAAAAGGTATTTGAGACCTCTTCGGTTACATCTTCTGAAACATGCTACAGCCTGCTCAGAGCTAAGCCCTTTCTGCAATGCACCTCAACTCTGGGGGAGACAGCAAATTCTGCCAGCTGATGAAGATGTGGGCACAGCACCTGGCAAACCATGGGTCTCTGGCCACTCTTGCATAGCGGATGAGGCTACACCATTGACCCCCTCAGGGAGTCATGACTGCTCAGCAGAGCAGACCTTGGAAAAGCTGGGCAAGGACAGCTTTTGTATCAAATCTGATACACAAAGGTAAATTCTGTTCCCCTGTAGCTTGTCGCTGCATTGCTCTTGCAGTACTTCAGCTTGGGAAAGTATTTTTTAAGGTGTTTAAGTCCCCTAATCAAAAGTGTCCTTAAGGTGTTTTAGTCCCCTTTTCTGGGAAAAAAAAATTTGGAGATTCCTGAACTGGGAATGCTGCTTCTCATAAGGAGACTTTCTGAGAAAGCTTTATCCTGTATGTCAAACTTTGGGGAACCTCTGCAGCCTCTCTTGACATGCAGAGGTGAGCCTATGTGGAGGGGATGCTACACGAAGAGGCTGCACATAAATGAGCAGGCCTGCCTGTGAGTGGGCACTGCACAGAAATACTTTCCCCCTGCACCCCTTGGTGGCAGCACCTCTGCCCTGGCTGATTTGGCCCAGGCCCTTTGGATCTACGCGTTCCTGGGGCAGTGCTTCCCACATGATGCGGATTTGTCTGTGAACCATACCTGAGTCTGGAAGTTGACTGTATTTTCCAATCACTGGATCCAGGACCATGGAAGTCAGAGAAAGATAAAAAAAGAGAAAGGGAGAGAAAACAAGAACACGCGGTTTTTATGCTTATTTATCTAAAAGAAAAAATAAATGGTAAATCCCACATGCCACCCTAGCCCCACCCTCTGACTCTCAATTCTTTCCCATGCCAAAACTGTCACATATTTCCCAGGCCACCATATAGGATATGCTGTTTCCAGGCACATCTCAGCTGGAGGAGAGCATGCTAATGAGACAGTGATAACAAACCAGCAGTAAAGCATATCTAAAAGCCCCAGAATTACCCCTGGGATTAACACAAAGGCCTCTTTGTTGTTAATGAAGGGGGAGAAGAGAAAATACCCTCCTTCTGCAGCCCTGAGGGAATGGCTTAACAGAAGCTTGGGTTAAAGAGCAAAATCTGGGCATCAGTGATGTCAGACTGGTGGGAGGCCTATTCCTCTCCAAAACCATGAGCTGATGGTCCATGTGTCACCCTAGCCACCAATCCTAACCACATAGCAGCACAGAGCAGCAAGGGGAAGGGCATCAGCACAAGTTGGACACAGCTCTGCTGGTCATCTCCCACCAGGATTCTGTGACTTCCCAGATGACACTTCAGAGTTCAGAGGAGGGGTCAAACAAGGAGAGTTTTAAGGTCTGCTGCAAGTTTGTGACTGGTTGAGAATACTCTCTCTCTCTCTCTCTCTCTCTCACTATTCTCAAATTCTGATTTCATTTTCCAATTACACCCAAGTTATGCTAAGTTAAAGCATGCAAGATGCTGTGACAGATTTAATAATAAACAGGGCTATTGCTTCTCTCCAAACAGTGTCTAGTTCCTCTGAGGAAGAGGTGGCCATGGTTAAGAGTGGGGAGAGCTGCTCTGAAGCTCAAGGCTGCCTTTTCTTCCTCTTCTCACAAAGAAAACAGTGGAGCAGAAAGGCTGACAAGAGCGCTGCATTGAGAGTGCCAATGTAGCACAAAGCATCTAAAGCTCTGCCCGATCTTAGTTTTGGCAACTTGGCTCACAGAACCACCTAAACCTGTCATGGAAAAGGTAGTAATGAGTTCTACAGGGTGTTGCTTTCTACCTCCCTTATCGAAAGTGCAACCAGATTTTTGTGGCTCTGGAGCAGACTAAAGGCTCTCATACACGGTCTCTCAACTAAGCAAGTGTGTGTTTATTGCCTCAACAGCTTCACCAAACATCTCCCATACTTAAAGTAAAATTAAAATGGGCAAATTCAGTGTAGAGAGATCCAGATGGACACCCCCAGAAGAACATGGAGTTTCGGGAGGCTGCACATAGGCACAGCATGAATCTGCATGTAAATGGTCTCAGTCCATCAACAGACATGATGAGGGGCAGCCACAGGACTTCTCCCGCTCTCAACTGGGATTGCTGGACATGGTAAATATGTGCTTAAATGGAATGTAAACACCTATGCCAAGTTGGGAGCAAACACACACGATGCTGGAGTTTCCTCCATGTCAAGAAAGAGGTTCCCTGTTTCACTCCTACACTCCCACAAATAGCTTGTTTGCTAAATGCCTCCGGGAGACAGTCTGTAAATATGAACAATTCCTGTTGGCTTGGAGCTGTGCTCAGTGTGCAAGAATGTGAAAACTTTCCATCCTCAATGCAAAAAGCTCTTTCTTATTAAGGCCCTCAATTGTTACTAAACTTAGAAATTAAAATCAGCAATAACGTGTTCTGGTGTTTGTCTCACATCCAGTTTGTCTAAAGTATGTCTCAATCCTCTTTCCCCTTCCTTGGGGTGGGGTTTTATGGGGCAGGAGTCTAATGACTGGCAACTGTGAGAGTGGCAAAGCATATCCCACTTTCCCTCTGCTTCAGCACCTCTCTGATTCATTAAGTTCAACCTCCTCAACCAAAAAAATGAAGAGAATGAAATAAAATTGAGAAAGGAAAGAGAATATTTCTACAGAAATTTTAACAGCTGAAGCAGCTCAAAAGGCCCAGACAAAAGTTAGTGCCTGCAAATGAAGAAGTGGGACACTCACTTTTTGCAGGAGCAACCCATTTGAAATGCTGTGTCACTTCCCGAAATCATGTGTATACATTCACATGGACTATACATACACAATGTGTTAAAAGTGGGGTCTTTCAGCTGCATGTTTTCCATGCTACCTGCATATTACCAGTTTGTAGCAAGATGCTAAGAGCAGGCAGGGGACATACACCTACTGCTCTAACTTCTGCATAGTTTAGAGGCCACTTGAGAAGCAGACTTGAGTTTTGCCTTCCCAATGTCTATGCAGCTCTTTCCCAGGGGCCTATTTCACTAAAATAAAATTGAAAGCATTTCTTGTTTCCTTGTTTGTTTTTTTGGTGACTACCCCAGATACAGCACCAACGCTCAATAAGCTTCACCATGAGAATCATCCAGAATACAATGCCTTTTGTTAATGAGCCTGAGAAACAAGTGTTTGGAGAGACCTTCAGACTAATTCAGATTCTAAAACTATGCAGGTGTATCACATGACAAATCTGGGAAAGGCAAAGGAAAAGCTAGTATTTCCTGGTCCCTTATTTGCATGTCAAGCTTGCGTGGTCTGAAAAGCTCTCATCTCCAACTTACAGTTGAGAAGGCCCAGCTGCAGAAGTGATGCCAGAGCTGTAAGTATCATGAAGAGCAGGAGTCCTCCTCTCCTCCCCAGGAACCCGACCACAGGGCACATGGCCAGGCAGGATGCCAGCGCAATCCCAGCCATGGTGTAGTAGTCCGCATAAAAGTTGTGAGTAATGGCCATCTTCGCTTCATGCCCCATCATACTTTTTGCAAAACAGTGGTGTATGCCATAACCAGTCAGCCTGGGGGAAACAGGAGAGTGCAAGAGAGACCATTGCTGAGAGGGCAGAACACACACTGCAGTGTAATTCAGCGTGGGGAGGCATTAATGCAGGAATACAACACCTTAAGTTAAGAAACTTATCTCTAGGTGCTACTGTGAAAACACGCATTGATAAAAAGAGGCAAAGGAAAAAATTCTCCATTCAACCAAATATTTGCTGACTTTATTCATATAGCTGCTCCTCATGGGATGATCAAGGCACGTGGAACTTCAGAAGAGCTCCTAGTGCGTGATAGACCTTTCCATTGTATTTCAGAAATCCTATTCCCAGAGGAGCACATCTCTCTGTACCCAGTGCATCTGCTGACAGCTACAGAGCCAGCAATGCTGTGATGAAGTAGCCTCTGTGCTTGGACAGCAAAACCAGGAACACCCACCTGCCTGAGGCATTTGGTCATACTAAATACAAGCATTACAACTCACTTCCTTCACTAGCCTGTTAAAAGTGAAAGCCCCTGAGAAAGGAATATTTGAAATTGCATGTGGTGCAACGATTATTACAATTATGAAACAATAATTCGGTCTACACAATAATTATAATTCAGTCTGCACATTTAAAATATCCTTCATAGCAATGTGTAAAAAGATTCTTTGAGATGCCTCTTTAAAAAGTTTATTTGAGATGCCACTGATCAACATTTACCATCATATGTCACACTGCTTTCTCCTGTCCCACGCTGTGCCTCCAAAAAATAGAGAAAAAAAAAAAAAAGGAAGGGGCTGGAGGTACAAAAGTCAGATGAGAAGCCCCAGCATCACCCCTGAAGTGGTACACAATAGCAGCAGGGCTGCAACAGGAGAAGTCAGTGCTCTCAACTGCACCCCTCACAGCTCAAGTACCTCTGCCAGGAAGAACTTCCTGTCTCTGACACTTATACAAATCTCATGGCACAAATTAATAGTGCCCAAGAGTGGGAGGCATAGATCTGGGTCTCAAAAAAAAGAAAAGAAAAAAAAGAAAAAAAAGAAAAAAAAGAAAAAAAAGAAAAAAAAGAAAAAAAAGAAAAAAAAGAAAAAAAAGAAAAAAAAGAAAAAGAATGTCAGCTGCATTACATTCATACACTTCTATCCTCCTGAAGGTCAGGAATTTGAAGCTCTGTCAGTGTAAACTGGATATCAAAATAAGCATAGAAACAGCTGGGGAGATATGCAGTCGCTGAGTACATGACAGCCCAAGGCTTAAGGAGCTTCCCTTGAAAACTTGTGAATCAAAGCTCTAGTTCAAAACCAAACACCTTTCCCCTGATAAAAACCTAATGCAAGTGCTTGCTGTTACACAAAAAAGACATTTGCTTCAAATAACTAGATTATACCTGACTCTTCCCATAAGAGAAATATTAATCAGCAAAAGAGTAGTAATAAAAAGGCAGAGTTAAGCAGCTTCTGTCTTTCTCTTCTATGCATGTGAACACAATTGCAGAAGTTACTATTGAAGCCATGACCTATAAACTAAATTATTGTATCATTGGGACGTTGCTTTCCGGTCTGTTCCCTAAGAATTACTCTATTCTCTTAACTTGGTGAGCAGCTCAGGAAAGTTACTTTTAAAATTAAATCCTTTTCTCCCTTAATTTCTTTTTGTTCCCTGCAAAAGGTTTCTTCTCCACATCCAAAAAATTCAGTACAGCCCTGTCTAACGGGAATAACAGAAGTAGAATTAAAGATTTTTTTTTCACCCCTTAAAGATAAACCTAAAATCTATTTTCTCAGACATACATCTGCTTCATGCTCTGCTTGGATGGCAAACAGTCTCCATGTGCTAATGCCAGAACTTATTCTTTGGGCTGCCTAGTTCTGTTTGAGGAAATTTCCAAATACACAAATTAATGTGGGTGAGGGAGAAGGGGAGAATTCCCCATGTAAACTGTTTTCACAAATACATTTAACACTCCCTATTAAATGTACTTAATGAGCCAAAGGAGAAAGCACTCTTTCAGAACAGAGTCCCTCACTGGTGGTAGGAAGAGACACAAAACTCGTAAAACCAAAGCTGATTCTGCAATCAATAACACTGGAGATTGACCCCTGCACTCTGTATGCTTCTGGGTGACTATTTGCCCAGCATAGGGGCTGTCCCCTCTGGGTGATGACTGATCCATAAGCTCATAAATCATAAATAAAACTGATCCATAACTCCTCACAGGAGTGAGGGCTGCAGAGTAGTGCCCTGAAGTGAGGATGAAAAAGCCACAGAGAGCTACATACTTTGAAACCTAGGAGAGAAAGGGGATTCCCAGTCTTCTCCATCCCCACCTCTCATTTGAAAAAAATAATGAAAACTTAAAAAAGGCATTTTACAAGATCGAAAAATTAGAAAATGCACAGTTGGTGTCCTTCTAGAATTTGCAGGCCAATGTATTTCCTCTTTACAAGCTGTTCATTTCTGGACAGAAGGTCTCAGATCCTGTAACCTGCAAAACCCTCAGGCTGATGCTTGATTTTGTCCACATGAGTATGTCCAAACTGAAGCCTTAGGAGAAAACCATCACATTGTTCTGTAGTGTAGTCTCTGTGACCCCCTGCACATAATTTGGGAGTGCTGAGGCACTTTGTAACCTGCCTCTGAAGACCCACCAAGCACAGATATTATATGAGAGAGCAACCTGTATTTACTGGCAAGCAACATCTTCCTCTGCACCACAGCCCAATCAGATGTAAACAGCTTGAATCTGCACTCCTGGGGCAGAAATGGTTACAAAGCTCCCACCACGGATGCCAAGCAGATATCTGCATGCATGAACACCTGTCAGCACATGGCTGGCCATGAGACCACTGGTGACAGCAATGCAGCTGCAATATGGCACCTGAGAAGATGTGGTTCTGCTGCCTGAAACAGCCAATGAGCTTCTCCAGGTTTGCCATAAAAAAATATAGTTCCCTGCAACAGCTGGTGTTTTTCCAGGATCATTTACCAGAGATGTTAGTGAAGGGTCCCACAGTAGGAAATAATGGAGCTCCGTCATCACTTCCCATTGCTGCTCCAGTTCACTGACTATTTAAACAAGGAGATTTGACTTACGAGTTCACACACAGCACTACGATGTTTTTCCACAGGTTCCTTGTTCCCACCACTTTAACAATGCAGACTTTCTTTGGTCTTCTGGTGATTTCCTTTTCCAGCTCTGAAACAAACCAAATCAGAATTATCATTTCACTAAGGAGAAGAAGATTTACTTGTGAACTAAGATATTCTGAGGGATGAGAGCAGAACACTATTGATTACATTAACAGGAACTATAAAAACACTGAACTACCTGCCTAAAGTCCAGCACAGGTTCCTCCTTTTCTTCCAGGCTTCCCGTTATCTTCTTGGGGCAAAAGAACTACAAACTCCCTTAGACTCCAAACCTTCTCCCAGTTAAAAATATGTATGTAAAGTGGGAGCAGTATGGAGCTTGAGCCCCAACAAGCATGATAGCAAATTTCTTAAAGAGCTTCAGGATTCTGTTAATTTTTAGACCTCTCCACAGGGAGGACTGCACCCGTGCAGCTACAGGTTCTGCTCCCTTTGTGCAGTGCATACCTAAAAAGCCATGGAAGGGACTGGAGCTCAAACTCATTTTTCATGGGTAATCTTTTGAAGTTTGTTCAAATGCAAGTTTCAGAATGAAGTGGCTAGGACATTATGTCATTTCATCCATCTTCCACTCCATTCCCTTTCCAAATTTTTTTTTTCTGATGTATGTCCTAAATATTAAGACATTGCCTTAAAGAAAAGTCACTGGGCATCAGAAGCTGTGGTGTCTTTGCATTTCAGAACTAAAACCCCACCATGACCTTCCTGTGCTGGGTAGCTTCAAGTGAACTTTCTTTTGCAATGCTGAAATAACACACAAGCCTTACAAATGTTGCATCTGATACCCTTGTTGGCACAGGACAGCAATGAAGGGCATTGCTTATTTCCCATTTACCACTAAGTTAGAGCTTGAACAGCTACCTAAGTGTGCCAAAGCAGCCACTGTTTCCAAGCTACCGGATAAGTAATCAGTAACAAGTCCAATAAAAGCAAGAGAAGCTGCAGCTATAAAGAAGCATCACAAAAATAATGCCCTCCAAGAGCACACACTAAGTCTGTTTTTTGGGGTAAAGGCTTTCACTGCTGCTTTCTAGCCTGACTGTGTTTAAAAGCAGCAGTGTGGCCCTGTTGTGAAGGGTGCACGTGTTCCCTTCGTGCATATGCAATGAGCTTGGGTGTCCTCAGTTGCCCACACTGGCCTGCCCTGACCTCTGTTTTACTCTGCTGAATGGCAACTTTCTAAAGAGATGCAAGACAGGAGAAAATAAAAGCAAGCTGGGGGAGGGGGAGTTAAAAACAAAAATCACCTGAATTTACAAACTAAACAAAAACCGTATTTGCCAGCTATTATTTGAAAACTGCATCACAAAAATAATAGGTCAAACAAACACTATTTACATGCAAATACTTGAGCTATTAACTGCTCACAGATGACTCCTGGTCTTCTCTCTGGAATAACTACGAAGGCTTCTGACAAAAACAAGAAAGTGTATTTTACAGTAGTGATTGTACTTAAGCAGAATATTGCTATACTACTTTCCTAACAACCTGATAATGGCCATTTCTCCCCAGAATTTATGCAGCATGAAGCTCACAAAAGCAGAAAAACTAAGGTGGAGCAAAAGAAATAATGGTTAAATTAGTATTTGTATTACAGAAGCCCTCTTCAAGCTCAGCAATGGAGCAGGGCCACATTAAAATATAACCAATTAAAAAAAATGGAATCTAATCTCAAAGAACAAGGCCAAAATAATTTTTGTAGCAAGATTCTAGGAAGGAATAAGTGGGAACAAAATAATTCAGAACAATGGAAGCAATTAGATGAAACATAATTGTAAAGCCCATGATTGAGCCCAGGCAAAACTTTCTACAGCAAAAAAAGTCAAAACAAGCACTAGATAAAGCACAAGGGTTTTGAAAGGCTGTTGGTGAATGTTTACTATTTCAGCTGAAGGACGACAATGAAAATCACTACCCCAGCAACAAAGATTGCACAGATTTCATGTGGACAAAAGGGTTCACTCTCAGACTAAGAATGACCAGATCTGGCCTATGAAGTAAAACATCCTCTGTCAGCATAAGGTACATATGCCTTATTGTTCAGATTTTCTCAGTCTGATAGGGTTTTTTGTTTGTTTGTTTCTCAGAGAAATATTTTCTTTCAGGACAGAGAGCAGACTTACTTGTAAATACCTGCTGTATTGAGCCACAACTTAATAAAATTAAGAGAAGCAACATTCAGTTTGCCTACACTTTTCTTTAGAACCAAACATTATTTTGCCCTTCACTCCTGCTTTGTTCATACATCAGGGGTTCCTATAATCCATGTGTTCTTTGTTTATTGTCATGCATCCTTCTCACATGCACTCAGGCCCTGCCTTTTAATCTTTCTCATAAATCAATGCTTCTGAACTTGTTCCTACCAGTGTTTTTCACTGAACTGCTGTTCTGCCCTCACTTGGTTATGTGAACTGCCAAACACCTCCCGTGCCAGCTGCAGTGAGGATCACACATGACAGGGGAGCTCACCCCTCCCTCTCCCCAACTCATGCATCAGTCTTTCTGCAGTGGACCCTTGCTTCTGCTCTCATGGGGGTTATACTCCATGGTTACATTGCAGCATTCTACAAAAATGTCTTGATTCCAGATGTAACAGCATTAGANGGTGAATGGAGGAGTGAAAAAAAAGAAAGGAAGAAAAAAAGAAAGAGGGGAAAAAGAATCTGGCCTCAAACCTTACACCAAAGAATGTGAACAGAACCCGGCTTTTTATTGAGCGCCTTGTGACTCTACCAGCTATTTATGCCTCCATCCCTCTATGAGGTTGTTAAAACTCCAAATCTAAGTCATCTGCTTTAGACAAATTACTTGTTTCCAAGTCTCCAACACAATCCATCTTTCTGATGGCTTTCTTCCTCCTTTGTTTCTATGAATACTAGCGAGATATTCACCAAAAATCCCCACTGCACTACAAAATCAATGACTTGCAATAACCAAAATATCATTTCAATAGGAACAAATAAGTTACGTGACTTGCAAAAAAGTTGTCAGCTACAGAACTGGCTCTCACATAAGTGACCTGCTGTCTTTGGAGGGAGCCTGCTTGCATGAAAGGACCTGCTCTGACTGACTTTGATGAGCACCAGGAGAGTGACAGCTCTCAGGCAGACAGACTTCATAGGTCAAAGTTAAGATAATAAAAGGCAAGCCAAAGCCTACTAAAACCTCATGGAAGCAAACTATTGCTCCCTCAGGACTAAAACCAGAAAAATTTCCTGTACCCTCAACTTACTCTTTGATTTTACACTGAAGTCACAAGTACAGAAGGAATTTGCATTGAATGTTTCAGTTTTGATTTACCAAAAGGGAGAGTGTGTAATATAAAAATATTTCTATCCATTTATTCAGAGGCCCCTAATAAGTTTTCCCATACTCCAGAGCCCACACACACTCTAAGCTTCCTATTCAGGGACTCGGCAGGAAAACTGTCAACAAGCTAACTCCTTATATCTCAGTGGAAATTAGAACTATTCACTGGCAGACTTCAAAAGTCTCATGGGAAGGGGAACCCTACCAGCTTCCAATTCGCAACACTGCTGAATTCTCATGGGACCCTCTGCATTTCAGGAGCATGCCTTTCGAAATCTTAAAGTATCTTTAAAGCCACCCATCTCTGCATCACTTGGCATGGACAAAACAGACAAAAGCCCGAATCAAGCCGCTGAAAAATTATGTTCAAAATGACAAGTGTCCTGTGGTGATGGACTTCTGCTGGATTTTTCTGTCTGCTAGACAATATTGTCAGTAGCTCTCTGAACATGAAAAGATCCATGGAAACCTAGCACAGAGACTCAATCAATCCCTGGAGCACTACAGCTCTGCAGCAGGAAGCAGACCAGTTCGAATCACAGAGATGAAGCAGTCTACTCTTAGGAAGGAAGGCGGCGTTACTGGTACACAGGTTTATTTATACCTTCCAGGATTTTTGTCCAGCTTTCAAGCCATATACAGAAATTATGAGGTGGGTAAAATACTGACTGATGGGT
The DNA here is from genome assembly GCA_013399455.1 of Anthoscopus minutus. Classification (NCBI taxonomy): domain Eukaryota; kingdom Metazoa; phylum Chordata; class Aves; order Passeriformes; family Paridae; genus Anthoscopus; species Anthoscopus minutus. The sequence continues at coordinate 108,224 of VWYI01021319.1, read as the reverse complement.
AGAGAGCAATAAGGGATAGAAAAATAGAAATCATAAGCAGATGGCAGGACATTAGTAGTGGGATTGCTTGCCTTTTTTTAAAGTAAAATAATCTTGTTTAATAACCTGAGTAGGGAGCTTGGCAAAAACCTCAGAAATGTACCAATAAAGTCTGCTGGTGACAAGGTGAGGCACTACCTTACTGTCAAAGGTAAGTACAATGCAAATGGGCTGTCAGAGGGAACTGGGTGAGCTTGAGATCCAGTGTGTGGCAAAAGCAAGTGAAAATGTGAAATACAAGGCAAAATTTTCAGTGATTTGAAGGGGAGATGCTTCTAGTGGAAGATAAGCAAAACCTGTGTTGGACTTGGTTATGTACTACTGGAACACAAGTGACCGTGTGGCACCAATTTAATGCAGCCATGAGATATTTGCAATTCAATGAAATACTGGAATTCTTTTACAATTCTCGTCATCAACTTTTGAGAAACTAAAGCTCTGGCAAGCCCATTTATAAAAGGAGATAGTGGAGAACCTCATCTCAGTACAGGAATAGGGCTGCTCTCTTCTCATATAGCATGAGGAAAAACAGATTTAAGATAGGCACAGACAGGAGCAAATGGGAAAGGGAAAAAAAACCAAACCCAGACAGCTATAGTGTATTTGAATTGAATGCTAAAATGGACCCACAGTAGAAGAGGAATATGGAGATTGGAATGACCTTCTAACAAAAGCACTGGACATAAATACTAACAGCATTTAAAATGAACCTCCTCTCATGAAAGCAGCTCTGTAACTCTAGGACTATAACAGCTAAGGACAGATTGCAATGATTTATTTCAATCCTGTATTTCTAATTACATTCAAAAAAGATCAGAAAGTCAGACAAGGTTGCTGTTGCAATCTTCAATTGCTCATGTGCATTATGATACAGCATTTAGATGATCACACATTAGTTTTTCCCCCAGAATGTTCACTGCAGTCATCCAAGGGGCAGGTGTTAAAGAGATCTCTGCCTTTCCCCTTCAACATGTACCCACTCAGCTTCATTATCCAAACTTCCCAGTGAGCACAAAAAAATCATAGATTTCCTTAGAGACATTCCTACAGTGCTGTCAGAACATACATGTATTTCATAAATACAAATGAAATTATCTCTACCACCTTCTTGTAAGAGTAAGGGCAAAGATTACTCCTGTTTTACAGGCAGGGAGATAAAACAGAGAGGATTTGTGTCCAGAATGAGAAAAAATTATGCAGCAATATCTCTTGTAGGTGTTGATATAAATGCTCCCATCTTTCTGCAAATCAAGCCCTAGTATAACATGCTAGAGGCAGACACTGAAGAAATTGTGATTAGTGACAGCACTGAAAGAGTTTGATTCCAGGGAAATCTCCATCATCGTACAAGAACATCCCTGACAGACCCAGAGAACGAGTACAGCTCTTCAGGAGGTATTCAGCTTCATTTCCCCAACACTGTCCTCTTTCCTTCTGCAACCCTCTGCCTCATTCACTACACACCTTCCAAATTCTGCAACAAATGAGGAACAGACAACAGCTTCATTCCCACATCATCGTCCATCCTATGCACTGATTCGTCCATCCTATGTCCTGTGGAAAAAATAGGTCGTAATCATGTTATTAAAGGCTGTATCATCATGCCTTCATGACAGGAGGCCAAGCAGGGGTTGCCCAGGCAACCTGACTTCTTGCATTTCCCAGAGCATGACTTGTCAATGCTTACTTTCTTCTAACATCATCAGTGTTAAAATAAAACCCCAACAACAACACAAAGAGCATCTCCAATGTCCTTGTGTGGAGCTGCGGCCATCAGGAGGTTGCAGGTACCTGCACATGCATTGCTGCTCTCGGTTGTGGGAGCTATGGAGGGAACCTCAGCAAGATGAGCAAGTGAGCTGGGCAGTAGGGAGGGGTGAAGCAAACATTTTAGGAGTGGATTTTGTGAAAGAAGAGTTCTGAGACTGAAGCCATGGGCTTGACAGCTTGCTCTGGAAGGGCAAATGATTGCAGCTCCTTTGGTCTCCATGTTCTAGCTCTCCTCTGTTCTTCCTCTACAGGATGCTCTTCCTCTGTTACTTCCCCCCAGTCCCTTGTTGTCCTTGCTTCTCTAAGACTTCTCCAACTATCTTGATTCTTTGCTCCCACAACTTTTTGGAGTCTCTTATCACCTCTCTTCTCTGGCCACTGGTCCGCTCTTCTATTTCCCCTGGGTTCTCGAGGTCTTCCCTTCTACCCTTCACATTCACATCTGGACTCACCAGTCCTTTCTCCTCTGGTGCCCATGGTCTGGGGAAATGCCAGCAGCACCAGGGCTTGCTGCCAGCCCTCTGCACATGGCTGAGCCCTGTAAAGCTGGCTCCTCTGGGAGGATAGGTATAGCACCATGCACAAAGAGCCAGTGTGCCAGCAGGGCACAAATCAACAGGCTGGAGTGCAGTCAGCGAGAGTCTGCAGAGGACTCAGCTAGTGAAAAGGAGTCATTCAAACTGAAACAGAGGCTGATAGCTCCCTCTTCTTTATTTCCTCACCCCCCCCAGTAGTACTC
>VWYI01021319.1:72773-105658 GCA_013399455.1 Anthoscopus minutus | reverse complement strand
CCTTTTATTTTCTAGCATTTTTTCTAGCTTTTCTCACTGGCATCAAAAGGCAAGTTCTCAGTAGAGTGCATCTTTTTCCCCCTGATCTCTCCAAAACCCTATACTGTCGGATATCACTACTACCTTTGCTAAGGATACAGTCAAGTCATGCATGGGCTCTGCTCTTCCATTACTGTAGACCCAGCCAGGAGAAGAGGACCTAACTGATCAGTTTTACTCTTGTTAATCACTATAGTGGACAGCATATTCTGAAAGAGTTGCACAAACTCCACCAATTCCTGCTGCTGGACAACAGGAGACCAGCAGGAGAAACCCAGACCCTCCTGAAACTGATTTAACTTACAAGAGGACAACAGAAATCACTGGCTGGGTATTTTTTCTTTATTTAATTTTGAGACAGAAATCTCTGTGGCTGACACATAGCCTTCAAGCAGAACCCCAAAGTATTTTAACTACATTTCCCTCATTTACCTGACCACCTTCTGGGAACTGCATGGAACATTTAAGTTTAGCACCATTAAACACAGAAGAAACAAGATCTGGCAAAGGAGGACATCTGGCAGGTTTGTAGGACACTAGCAGATGGAATCATCTGTATTATGGAGCCAGGAAACTTGCTTTTCTTCTCCAGCCAATACACTCTTCATCTATCACAAGCTTTAAACCAGTAGTGTGGTGATAGATGAGATGGTCTAAGGATATGAGTAAAGCTTTATAGGGAAAGAGACTGACTTTGAGACAAGGCATTTTCACCCTTCCCTCTGCTATTTACCCAGTGGAAAAGGAAAATGCATATAATTACATAGATTCAAGCCTCATGCTTAGGAAAAAATATATATAGCAAAACAAAACAGAAAAATAGCTTATGTTTAGAGAAAAGTAATGGCAGCATGTTGTTCAGCAGCAGGAAAGGTGAAAGAAAATTGATTTTTCTTCTTCAGGGGGAAATTCCCTGAAAACCACAGCTTTCCTTACTGCAATCCACACACATACACACACAAAATACTTATTACCACCATACCCCTTCATCTTGTCCATGTTGTGCCCTGCATGCCAAAGTACTGGCATCTATTTTGGTGCTCTACCTTTGCTGTCCACCTTTTGTGGTTACATCAGTATTATTTCCCTAAGCTTAGAAGCGATTTTAGGGAAGGAACAGCTATAACCTCTCTGCCCACAGGAGCACCTCTGGTGTGTGTTTCCATCCAGAGACCAGCAAAAAGGGAGTTTTGTTTTTTAGCCTGGCCAAGCAGCAATTTTCATGTTAAGGAGCACCTGAAATGTTCCCCCACACAGGGGAAGCCAGAGAACTGCACAGGGTTGGATTTCCACGGAAGCATCATATGTGATGCTTGGGTAGCTGTTGATACAGCAGTGTCTCATGTGGAGCATCTCCAAGCAGAACACTTCCCAGGACACCCAAACATGGCAGGGCTGGGTGCTGGTGCAGCTAAGGTCAGCTTGCAGCAGACAATCTGCTCCAGGCAACAAGCAGGCCCTTCAACCCCACACAAAGAAGAAGAATATATTGTATAAAAATAATGGAAGACACTTAAAGTGTAACACACGTTTAAAAGGTGTAAGAATGGTTGGTGCTTTAGGATTTCCAATTCCCCTAAACACTCTTTTCTCCTGTTTGTTAAACAATCTTCATACATCCTCAGCATTTATGACACTAAGGTCAAATTGTCCTGCAGCTGCACTGAAACATATGTTTGGTTCTCGTTCTACAGGGAAACAAAGATGAGATGGTGAAATTTCTGGAGAAATTGGTAGCGAAAAACCTGTGCTGGATTGATATTATCAACATTTATATTGATATTTATAATTCATATTATCAAAATATTTAATCTGCTCATGACTGAAGCTGACTTTTTTTGGGTAATGTTTTGAAACATTTGCCAACAAAATTCAGCAAGCCTGTTTTAAAAATTTCAATACACCATTGAATAAAAAGAATGTCCTGGATGGAAAACAGATTTAAACTTTTATTAGCAAAAGAGGGCAAAGTTTAAAGCCAACTGGTGAAACTTTGAGTGAAAACATACTAGGGGTAATTTAACAAGATCTAATTCATCTATGTTTCTTGAAGATTAAAGAAGACAATGCAACCACATAAACCCAAAAATCTCATTATAAAGGCAAATTATTCCTGCCCAAAATCACAAGGCACAGCAAAGCTCTCAAAAATAAAGCCATTTAAAGCTGATGAGGAAAAAGGTCCATTTATGCAATCAACATCTGCCCTGGGACAGGCTACTGAAGATAAGGGCTATGTAAATTTACAACACTCCTGACTCCTATATACATCCCTTGTCTCACTTTAATTTGTTTTTAATTTGTGTGTAAGCACTCTCCCAGTCCCTCTTGCTGGCTGGGCATTGCGCGTCAGCTGCCCACCCTCATTCTGTCCTGGCAGGGGTTGTCACAGCAGCTGCTGGACCTTTCAGCTGCAGCTGGATCACTGTCCAGACTTGTAGTTGTTGTCTTTAGAGACATCTCCCAGGAGAGCATTGGCAACCACTCCAACCCAAAGACTATCTAAAACAGCAGACAGATTTTGCTTTCTCCACCATCCCCCCAACCCCCGCCACCTCACACAGGGGCCACCTCCCCATGGAGCAAAGAGTCCCTACAGATGGTTAGTGGCACTCCCCACTACAGGCAGTGTAGCCAAATGGACAAACAAAAGCTTGCATCAGGCAGTGGAAATGGTGTGATTCTTCAGAAAAGAAAATCAGCCTGTTCATTGCTTGGAGAGCAACTCAAAATTAAATTTTCATGCATCCCTGAAATACTTTGTCCTCTTGAATGCTGCTTCTTTTTACCATGGAACTCATATCAAGTGCCAAAATAGGTATATATGAAACTCCAGTAATTATCTGTCATATCATATACACTGGTATGTATGAGTAAAATTACAGTAGAGTTTTCAGTTGGAAGGGACTGCAAGTGAGCAGTTTATCATTTAAATGCATTGGGAGTAATTCAGTCACAGGAGGCTGTTCCGACAATGCAGTGAGGAATAACAAACAGCAACACAATGGCCACTAACTAGAGCAAAACAGTTTCCAGCCCTTTCAGATGGAAAACAAAGAATAATACAAATCACAAACAAAAATCCCTCCACACAGATAGGAAAGCTCAACAATGGAATCAAGGGAAAACAAGGGATATCTGCATCAGGCTCAATGGCATCTTTTCTCCCGGACAAGTACCAGTTTTTTACCAATTCCATGCTAGAGCAACTATGAGCATGTCATTACAGCACACAAGAGCAGAGAAAGGGTTCCTCCCCCTTCCTGACCCACTGCAAGATACAAGGCCTGCAGCTTGATCACATTCTTAATTCTAGAATCCTACTATTCTCTTGCCCCCACTCAGACCATCAACACCCCCATGCACCCAGAATGAGAGAGGTGGTCCTTCCTTCAGTAGTTTGTAGTTAATCTTATTTCATTCTTTTGGTACTGGTCCTCACTTACTCTTCCTACAGAAACGCAGCTTCCCTCCAGGGCTGCATCAGAAAAGCCTTTAAGTATGGGTCTGCAGAAGTAGTTTAAAGAGAAAAAGTGAAGGAAGAAATAATAAAAATCCCCAACAATGTCATTATCTACAAGGAGGCAGAAATGGTGGTGTTCTGAATAATTTATGGATTGCAAATGTTGTTATACCGACAACTGCTATATCTAAATGTACTTGCAGAGGATCCATAGTATCAAGACATGACATAATGCTGGTTTTTCTTATGAAAGGGAGTCTCCTCCTTAAACAGGAAGTACTCCTACCATAAAACTGCTGAGAAAAGTAATCAGTCACAAATAATAGTCATAAAGCCATTTTGACATTTAGCATTCCTCCATGGGCAATATCATTATACATGGCTTAAATAAAGTCCTCTAGCACACAGTTGTGTCTTTATTATTTTCCTTAAAGGAAACTCAGGTAATTTGTTTTTTTCCTTTCCCCTAAAATACATTTTATTTCATCTGCAAATTCAAGAAGCTGACTAAAAAAAGCCCAGTTTAGAAATTGGTTGGGAAACTTCAAGGCCAATTGTTGGCTCAAGGACCCATCATTTCTCAAGATCCACCATTTCTTCTGAGGAAGACCTGCAAAAATGAGGTGGGGGGGAGGAGGGGATACAGATCAACAGGTTAATGGTGGTTCTCACACCCCTAATGCTTTTCAGAACTTTACCAGAAAAATGGTATTTACACTGCAAAGCCATGTCATGTGATGCAGAGCCAGGAACTGTAACCTCAGACACACAATTGCATGCAAGCCAGCAAATTAACAGCAGTGTGCTGACTGCACCAAAAATCACACCAATGACCTGGGTATGTATACCAGAGATCCTGAACTGGGCTTTTCATCCTTCACTGGTGGAGACTGCTTTATTCATTGGGCACTGATGTTAATGGTGACAGTTTTCTGTCCCGGATTAAGCCTGTTCCAGTGCTGACTGACGCTTTTAACACTGACTGACGGACAATCCAGTTACCCCAGAGACCTTCCACAAGGATCAGACAAGTGCAGAAGCATCACTTAGAGCTACTGGCTGAGGTTCCCCTGCAGCCCCTGGGGTCAGAGCAGGTAGTGTTGGAAAAGTGGGAGGGAAATGTTTTCATCATTTTCTGACACAAAAAGTCTGATACAGATTGGAAATGGCAGTGCAAAATGGGTGTTTATGGGCAGACTCAAGCCTGTAAGAAGGAAAAGGGGAGACTGAACCAAATCTGACAGGTGCACTGGTGAGATAAAGACCCAAAAGCTCTTTGCCTTTGTTGCAATTTGACAAACACACATACACACATGCACAGTGTCTCTTCTGCACATCAACCTGCAAGACAGGATCTTGGCTATTTCAGAGACAATTTTGGTGATGAGGGGAGTCAGCTATTTCTAAAAGCATCAGTAAACCAAGGAACTGATTCTTTAGATTGTCAAGCAAAAACTGTCACTTGCAACAACCTCCCACCCCTAAAGCAGCATCACTTAGATGATGCAGGAGAGGAAAGCTCTTGGAGCAAGGCTTTAAAGAGAAACTCTAATGTGGTTTAAGTTTCCCATGGGGCTGACACTTTAGAATAGGGAGTCTGAGTGCTGCTGCTTCTCCAAACCAACAGAGTAAGTGTTGGGTGATGGGCAGGATCCCAGCAAGCAGCTTCCTTAAAACACAGTTTCCAGAGGCACACAGAGCTGAAGGCACACTCTTGTAGCCATGGTAAAATTCTTCAAGAGATGTCTCTAAAGACACACGGCACTGCAAGACAAGACTATAATTACTAGGACTGTTCAACAGGCCATGTAGTTTTTAACAGTGCTGGAGTTTGGAATGGATTTTCATGAAAAGCAGAATGAATGAATGAATGAATGAATGAATGAGATTATTTATAGGCAATAAATAGATAATTTAATTCTGGGCAGTAATGCCACATGCAGCCTTTAGAGAAGAGCTGAGGGAATTTGCAGTTGTCTGTTCAACTCACCAGGCACCACTCCTTTGATGTCACTTTCTGTGTTCATCCTGTTCTTGTGCGTGAACTGAAGGATCAGTTCCTTGGATGCCTCAAACTGTTGTGTAGCCATTAACCACCGAAGAGACTCTGGGAAAATACTTTAAAGAGGGAAAACAGGTTAGAGCTGCTTCCAAGTTTCTGTCAGAGGAGGAACTGGTAGAGTTTTAGCTGCTCATTTAACCACTCAGAAGCTATGTAGTTATTTCAAAATACAGAAGAATAACTTATGAAACAAAAAAGAGGGAAAACAGGTTCAGAATGCGCAAATTTACGATATTTTCTTTTACCCTCATTCAGAAATCATAGAGGAAATATCCTATCACATGGAAATATGACATATTGGAATTTACAACATATTACATGTGTTCTGTCCATTCATATAACTGGAAAGAAATGGGAGGAAGAGGCAGTGCTGTCTGCAATGGATATTTGCTGCCAAGAAGGGAGTAAATGAGATGCACAGTTCACACATGGTAAATCAGACCAAAGAAAGGAAACAGCTGGCAGAAGTAATCTGGGTTTTCTTTTAAAGACAGATGAAAGAGAAGAATTACTTCTTAGGATGATAAGCTTCCCCTACTAGAGCTAATATTTTGTTAGTTGACTTAAAAATATATACATGCATGCAGTTAAAAATGTCAGTTTTCCATCCAGTTGTTTCTTTCAAGTGCTGATCTTAACCAGATTAGTGAGCTTAACCAGTCACTCTCTCTTTTATTCCAAATGAGTTTATATTAATTCAAAACCAAAAGAAATACGTAACTCTCAGAACAAACCCCCAAAATCTCCCATGCTTCTATAGACATGAAAACTTTCAGATCTCATTCTAAGTATTTTTTTTCATGTTAAGACCTCGTTCTTACTACTCTTCCAAATGACCTTATTAAAAACAAATTTAACAACTACTTGCAACTTCCAGTACATAGTAAAACCCCAAATTTCTTTCACAAAGCACTGATCTTTGCTGAGGATGTTGCCCAGTTCTTGTACTTCTAAGCAGTCAATTGCACCATTATTGTACTATTTCTTAGGGTTGATACAATTTGGAAGTCACCTTAGCAAACCCTCCAACTGAGATATAGAAAGTATTTTTGGAAGAAGAACTAAAAAGGAGAGAAATCAGGCAGACTGCAAGCTAAATTATATCAGCCAATAAAAATATATAACAACTATGATGACAGTCATTCAGCTTGACAGCTTATTTACTACCCCTTGCCCTGCACAGATGATTTGGCACATCTTCCAGCAGAAAGTCTTGTAAAGAAAAAGCTTTTTTTTTAATGTACTAAGAATCTTTTGAATGCAAAATCTCTGCATGTTTGGCCCTGGAGAGGGTATAGCCTTAGCCATCAGCCTATAAGTTTTAGATTTTCAACAGTGCTTACAGGTTCCAAACAGCAAATCCTGTGATGACCACCCAGATAAGGGAAAGGAAAGGAGCCATGGGGATGGGCATCACAGGCTGGGGACAAACATGTTTCTTATCATCTGGCTCCTGCAGGTTTCTCAAAGTAGAAGTACTGAAGCCTAGCATCTTTCAGGTGCCCCATCACTCAGTGTGAGCAGGGAGAACTTCCTTAGGGACACTTAAAAATTCATGGGCTGCCTTGAGTCCAGATCATCAGCCCAGTCACATTCAATAAGAACTCCCATGGTCACAAATTCTCAGTGTGACCAACTAAGTCTGGTTGCACCCAATGGATTCTCATGGCCAGAGCAGAAGTCCTGTCACATTCAATAAGTCTCACAGCCAAATGCGAAAGTTTCACTTATTCAGCAACAGGAATGCAGGTTTTTGGGTTGCTGGTGATGAATACACTGTCTGTGGAAGCACACACCAATAATACTTAAAGTATGAATAATAGAGACATTGACAAATGCATAAAATTGTGTGACAAATGCATAAGTAGCACTAAAAGTATGGTCACAAACACAAGCTTGGCTTTTGAATTTCCTGAAGAAGCACTTGGTATTGCTGAGTGTTTGAGTCTTACATGACAGGTGGTGAGAGAGGGGATAGGTACAGCCCATCGACAGTACCAGGATACAAAGGTGAAATCTCCTCTGACCTTCTTCCTCAATTAAGGTACATTTATAATGTTTTCCTTGAGGGAAGGGAAAAGGTAAAGTTGCAGGTGATGTAATTTCATGGTTAGATCAGAATTTGGGTGACTTCAGTCATTAGCATATGTGGGGGTATGAAAAGTAATACATATTTTTGAGCTAATGTGAAAAAGTTCAGCTTTTAGTCACCTTTTGGGTCATTCCTTTGGCTTATAGTTCCCATCAGCTACGTTGTTTTAAACTGAGCATGACCACAACTTCTCTGTGCCATCACATCCTTCATTTCCTGTCTCTCTTAGAGCAGTACACCAAGCTCCCTCAGTGTTCCTTACACCAAGCTCCCTCAGTGTTCCTGCTCCAAGGTGTGCAGAGTTTGCCCCTGGTGAACTACAGCCAATGCATGCCCTCCTTCCTGCTGAACTTTGGTTTTCAGTATTTTTCTTGAATAGCTGGTTGATAGTCTGCTACCTCCTCCATCAGCAAGGAAAGGGCCATGCTTTCACAGTCAAGGAAAACAGCAGGGGGTGGGGTAGGGTTCAGCTTTAATCTGTTCCACAGCTGCTGCCACTTGGGAGAGGAGAGGGGGATGACTGGAAGGCACACTGGGGTAAAAAGATCTTAAGGTTGAGAAATCCGGAGAGGAGAATCCTTGACAAAGACCAGAAAGGTACTGCATGTAGCTGGAAGGAGAACTGACTCTGTGTAGATGGATGGAAAATGGAAACCTGTGGAAAGGTAATGTGTGGCCAATCAGGTGTCTGCCTCAGGTCAACAAACCCAGTTATTGCAACTTTGTGTCTTGGTGCAAGTAAATCCTTTCTAAAAGCGCTAGAAAAGAACCAGCCACCTCTTCCCATTTCTTTCAGGTTTGGTTAGAGTGAAGCAGGAGTTTATTTCAAATTATTGATACCTTTACTGACATTCATGGCATCATCCTGTCTGGAGCTTCCCTTGTTCAAGTGAGAACAAATAAAGTCTCTATAGCTAGAGCTCCCCTTCCCTTATGGCTCTAGTACACACACACACACAATTGAAAGGAGTCTAACTTCTATATAAATTACTTTTATACCCCTGTCACAAATTCCTGCGCCCATGTCTGGTTTACATGGGTGCCTTTCTGCCCTCCCAGAATGACCTAAGAGCCCAGTAGGGGCATCTGCCCCATATTGTTTTATCCAAGCCCATCTGCCCATCCCTCCTAGACAAATCTGCTGCCTCTCCCTTTCCCTCATGCCCAGCTTCCCAATCCACCCAGCCATGTGCCTCCTGGGGACTGTATAGCCTGCCATGTGCATGTGGCCAACAGAAGAGCAAAACCATAGGCAGGAAGAGGGCTAAGCCCCAGCCTGGAGGGGCAAACAGCACTCTCACAGCAGGAGATGGAAGTAAAGAGAGTACAGAGGAAGGAGGAGGCAGTGCAGGGGCTATTTGCAGCATCTGTTATTGGACTTGCTGCTTTGGGTACATGATGGGGAATTAACAAGCAGTGCAGTTTTCCAGTTCTTCTTTTATTACCAATCAGTTTTCTTCCTTTATTTGTAACACATGCTGCGGGTCCACGTTCCATTCAGAAGGAAAGAAAGGTAATAAAATGGTAACACTTCCCAGAGAATATGCAACAGATGGAAGAGAAAAGTACATACTGTACTGTTCTTATAATTAAAGAGGCATCCCAACCAAGGTTCATTTCTGCAAATGCAAAAACCCTAGGCAACACAAATCCTAGTCCTCTGGCTATTACCACTATTTATTAAGTTGCTACGTTCCACAATATATAAGGGGGACTTATTTACTTGGTTTGCTTACCTGGCTAAAAAGCCATAGAGGTCTTGCAGATTACAGAATAATTTTTAGCATTTCCTATCCCTTTCAAAGTCACTCAGAAATGACCTCTCAACAGGCATGTGTGAGACCCTGCCAAAGTCACCTGGAAAACATGTGGCCTCCAGAAGGCTGCTGAAAGATGCCTGTTCTCCATGCCATCCCCCATGTTCATAAGGCATCTCCATAATACTGTATCATCCTTTTGGACACAAATATCTGTAAATATTCTGTTTGATATTGTATTTTATCCAGTGGTGGACATATCAGGTATTTCAGCTGGTGGGCATTAGTACATGAAGGTTTGGAGCAGCATGTGAATAACATACAGCAGGTAAAGGAAGGAAGAACAATGATAGACTAACAAAAACACTCTTCATTATTCATCAACATTCACACTGTCAAGATGAGGCTATTTAAATGTTGTATGTTAGAATACAGGGGTAACCCCCTGCCTCCACTGCCATTATCTTGCCATAAACTTTTAACTCTCCTGCGTGCACATTTTGACCAAGCTGAGGCATGTCTACCTTGGGAATAATCAGTGAAATCCCCACTGAGGGTTACCACTGTCAACACAGCCGGCCTCTGCACGATGATAATACAAAAATATAACTGTTACACACTGTAACAAGATTTAACATGTTGTAACTTGTCAGGCATTACAACTAGCAGCCCAGCTCACCACGGTACCTAACAAGCTTGGTCCTGCACAGACTAGTGGCCTTTTTCCTCATTTTTCTCAGTGTACAATAATTAAATAGTTTAGACTTGTTAATGTTCTTATTGTTATGGTTTTGTACAATATTGCTCTCATAAGCCTCTGCTGTCTTATGCCACCACTGCGTGTCACTATTAAGACAGAACAACAAAGAAAGAATTTTGGAATGTTTATGAAGTCATGGTGGGGATGGACCTGGCACTATTCCCAAGGTGAAGTCCATCCTGCTTCTCTCAGGACAGCCGTACCAACACCACAGTGCCACAGGCAGAGAGGACTGGGACCAGTTGGGAATGGGGAATTTCTTGTAGGAAATATCCCAAGCCATAGCCTGGCACAGACCAGCCACCCAGACTTCAGCATAGCATGTGCTAATTTGGGCAAAATCAAGTCTAGCTCAGGGCCGACTACCTCACACACACAAAACATCCAAGTGTGCTTGTTCCAGGGCTGACAGATGTTATCTGTAACTTTTCTTGGATCAAAGAAACCAACAGTGTCAGTCCTCAACCACAACATAGGGATTAAGGGAAGATATAGCCATGCAGTCACAATCTAACAACAGCTAGGCTGGGATACATCCTCTCAAGAGCTATTTTAGTCTTTAAAGGGGAAGTGACAGCCAGAATAATAACAAAGTACAACTTCACCCCAGTGAAAGGGCACTATCTCCCAAGTGCCCGCCGTGTCACAGGGTGTGTCATATGTGCATGCTACAGCAGATGATTAAGTTTTTCTTTCTTATTTCAAACTCAAGCCTTTGCACAAGGTGAATGGGAAACAAAGGGAAAGGGTCATATGTATTGTGAAGCGCACACACTTCGTGACAGTGGAGCATCTCCCAAGTCCAACAGCAGGAGCTTGTTGGCAGAAGCTTCGAAGAAATACTTACACCCAGTAGAACAGCATCAGCAGGAAGGGACAGATGATGACTGCCTGGAGGACCTGCCAGTCCCTGCAGAGGGCAGCCAGCCCTGGCATGAGGAACTGCCCCGCCATCTCGATGAAGCTCGCCACCATGGTGATCATGAACCGGTGCCCAGGAGGACAGAGCTCTATCCCTGAAACAGAGTACACAGACAATCAGCTCCCACCAGCAAAGACACCCCCAGAGCATCTCTAGGAAGCTTTAAGGGAGTTCATGTCCTTCAGGAGCTTTGGTCAAAGATATGCAGAATAAAATACATTTGGCTTCCTCCCATATTTAGGCTCTAGAAGAGCCTATTAACAGGTGTCTGTGGTGCAAACATTGAAATTTCCGTATACTTGCTGCATCCTCATTGCCAGATTTCCTTCAGTCTCTGCCTAGAGAAGCATTTTGCCAAATAATAAGGTGTTTATTTTTAAAAGGGAATATATAGTTGAACACAAGCCAAAGATCTTGGGTCATGTCTTTTCACAGTTCTCAGAGACACCACCTGCCTTTCCAAACAGTTTGCTGGAAGGTGGAAGAACACATCTCTCAGCAGGATGCAGGCTCCCTGCTCAAATGGGATGCTACCTGCCCACAGCTTAATATACTCCAACTCAGTCAATTCCAAGCTGGATTTAGCTGAGCATGTTGTTTCTGAGTTTGCTTTTCCCAACAGCTTATCTTGATCAACTTTCAAACAAGCCAACCTCCCATCTGTCTTATCCTGCCCTCCACCCTTCCTTTTGTTGTGGGGCAATTTACCTGGCAACTGTCAATTCAAACAGTGACAATTCACTGGCATCTTTGGTTGCCTCAGCTGTCTTGTGACAAGCAAGCAGATAATATTCAGTTCACTAGATCTTTCCTCAAACCCTGAATTCCGGCTATCTTTATTCTGTCAAATCAGAGGATGAATTTATTAGCCTAACAACAAAATTTTATAAAGTCACAGAAGAAACAGCAAACACAAAAATTAGACTGGCTTGTGGAAATTTTTTCACCAGTAAGATCGCAATAGAAACTTCTATTTCATATTTCTCATTTTCCCATATTCACTTGCACAGACTAATGCATTACCTCAATAAACCTGCCACAAATGTTGTGTAGCACTTATTGGAATGCTGATATAGAATGAGGCCTGTAAACATTTGTGATATGTTGCTGTCAGCATTGTTGCTTTTCTATGGGGTGTTTCCTATGGGGGCTTTAAATTAGAATTTAATGGTTATTAAAATTTTAACTGAAAAGCTGTAAGAAAATAGGAAGAGATGACAGCTGCTCCTTCATTCACTCTCTAACCTGCAGTTTGCATTTATCACTGTGACACAGATTTAAACTAACTGACCAGGAACTAGCTTGTAGATCAAATGTAGGATTAAACACCGCACGTTTTTATCCCTTTCTTTTCAGCCAATACAAAAACTACCAATGGATTTTTGCCAAGACAAAAGGAAAATGTATCTGCTGTCAGGCAGCCCAAATTTTCATTAGCCTAACCACAAACACAGCAGCTTTGGAAACAAAACAGAGGAGGAAAAGCCCTCAAAGACTCTCACATGTTATAAAAGGCTTTTACATTTTAATTTGGTAAACAAGATTAAAACACAGAGCTCCTTATGACATTAATATGGTTTCATTCTTACTAATGAGGTATCCCAAGCCTAGGAAATTATTTTTTGTTGTATGCAAAGAGGTCACTCCTGTTTTATTTCTCTAATCTCCAAATATAAAGTGCTTCTGTTTGTTTTTCTAAACCTTAAAGTCACAGTTACATACAGTCCAATATTCCTTCATTAAGTATGAGGTCGAATTTTGTTGCTATAGAAACGGGAAGTCTGCATTAGATACAGGGGCTTTGGCATTTTAATTGCATTGCTCAGGTTAGTATCAGGTAAAAATAACCAAGATATCAACTTTTATATAAAGTCAGGAAGAGGTGACCAAATAATAAAGGTATATTTTATTAAGTCACTAGTGCACAGTAAAAAACTCCACATGCAGCAATTACTCATTTTATAGAAAGGAAATAGCTTCAAAGACTGTTTAGCATCTATTTTCTTTTCTGGATTATCGCATGCATATGATCAGTTTCTGCCCTTTCCTCTAAAAAAGCTGAAGATGACAAAAAAATAATCCCTGCTGTAGCTGGATGAGCGTGACTTTCAAGCAACACCAGCAGCATATAAAATGCTGCTTCTCTGTTGAAATGTTTTACATATTAGAACAGCCTACTGACTTTCCAACATATCTGGCTTCAATTTTATGTGATAAAAGATTCAGCACTGCAGTTTTCAGCAAGCATCTATCAGTCAACCCTTTCCCACCCCCGTAGCAAAGCCACCCTCTGCAGCAGCCTTGTCCTAGCAGCAGGAAATGCACCCAGCTGATGCTCACACTGGGGCCTCCATGCAGCCAGGCATGGGGCCTCTGAGGCTGCAGCAATTTCCACCCGGTTCACATGAAAAAGCTACCTACTCAGACAAAATCACTGCAAGACTTAGATGAGCTTTGCCCACCCATGGCAAACTGAGCAAGCAAGCTCCAGCTCCCCATATCAATGAAAGAGTTTCTGTCTCAATTACTTTGTGGAGCAAGGAGCAAACCCTTGTCATACACACCATTCACGGAAATTCTCATCGATACCAAAATACATCCATTTGCTCAACTTGGAAAATTTTGTGTGGGCAAGAAGATGCATGTTAAGGATTTTGCTTCCTTGCCCAGCATTTCTACCCTATGTAGCTCAGTCAGAGTAGCAGATCCACCTCAGAGGCCTAATTTCCCTAAGTCCCAGGCAACTGATCCTAGGGGTGAGTTGAAACCTTCATGCAAATCCGACCTGGTACTCGGGCAGTGAAATTAGGCACACTCAGGACACATGGGACAGACTCTGGGATAGACTCTCATTGTCAACAGGCATGCAGCAACAGGGGACAAACAAGCTGCACCCAGACAACCCGTAAGGCAAAACTGCTTCACACTCTGCAAGCACAACCCAGCCTGAGGGCAGCTGTTTTACCGCAGGTGTGGTCCAGACCTGGGAGCCACAGGCACCCCGGCACAAGGCACGGAACACATGAGACTCTGCACAGCATATTGCACCTCTGGCTGGCAAATGTGGAAACCGGTCCTGGGGCCAGGCATGTTATGCCCAAGAGCACTCAGGCTTGCTGGGGTGTGAGTCAGGGAGCTACTGAAGAACATCTGCAGTGCCCCAGGGGCTCAGCCCCACTGTCTTGTCACTGCCCTGGGCATTGGCAGAGAGAGGCACGGTAAAACCACAGATTAGACAACAGGTTAACAAAGGCAAATGCAACAGAGGCACTGGTGACAAGAGGTACAAGGACTTTACATCAGAAAGGGCAAAATGTCTTTGCTAACAGCTTCTCTCCCTGGCACTGGGATGGACAAACTGGGCTGGTATACTTCACAACAGGAAACCTCTTCTGAAAAGAAGATGAGAAAGTGAGATAAAATCACATAAGTGTGCCACAGCCTGACATCTGAAATGCTCTTCTTTCCCCTCTCAAAATGTATTTCTTTCCTATCCTCTCCACCTGCAGCTGTGGAAGAAGTAGTCTATGAACATACAGACAGGAGACTGGGAAGAACTGCAGTATTACTGGGTTAACATCAGCTCATGTAGCCACAGAGCATGGTCCTGCATAGTCCACCTCCTCCAAATCCCACCAGGCAAGCTGTCTCTGCCACGGAGGGACAAGAACCACATCCTGTGCTTTCTGACTTGATCTTGCACTTGTACACTGGTAATGATCTGTTTCAGATTTCAGAAACCCTCTTGTTTGTCTTAAAAGGCTGACATTTATTCTCAGAATATTTGCATAAGGATGAAAGGCAAATACTTCCATTTAAAAAAAAATGAAGAAGTTAAGTCATTTGCAAATAGCATATCAAGAGGAAAAAGGCTACATTGCACTGCTTGAACAACTCTCTAGCATTCACTTGCCCATCTCCAGACCCAAAACACAAAGCAATTCTTGTTCTGCAGCCCAAGTTTTAGCTCCGTCTGAAACCACAAGGTAGCAGCTTTTTGTGCCTTTCCAGTGTTCTCTCCCTGCCCAGTTTCCATCTGTGAGCCACGAAGACTGTAATTATATAGGAGTATCCCTTGGAGAAAATGTCCAAGACAAAGCACCTGAAGTCTGGCCAACAGCATTCACACTGAAAAAATCCCCCAAGGAGACAGGCTGATTCTAGATTCATATTCACAGTTGCACATTATATTAAAAAAAAAACCAAACAACAACCAAACAAAATTCCTCAGTTTCTTTAATTTCCCCCCATATTGCACACACCCAATACTCCTAATTCCTTCAATCTAAGCACCCTTCTGAGATGTTCCTCTCCTTCCAAAGGGAGGGAAAAAAAGAGACTCAGGTGAAAAACACCCATAATTTGAGAAGAATTCTCTGGCAACACAGCTTTAGGTGTAAAATGTGGGACACCAGAAAATCCCAGTGGCAGTAACAGCCTGCAGCAACAAGGCTGTGTTTGCCTCAGCCCCAGCAGTTGCTCTGCTCCGCCAAAAGTCAAATGCAGGATGTGACTTTGAGAAAGAATTTTGCCTTTGGACTCTGCTTTTCATCAGAGCACAAAAGGAAAGAAAAAAACGTCTGAGAGTATTCAGTTTCCCAAGCTGTTCAGCACCTGCAGCACGTCCCACCACCTCTGTGCTCCCTGAGGTCAGCCTTTTGGCACGGTGAGCTCTGCCACCTCCGTCACAGTGATCTTGAAGACTTCTGGGAGGTGACCCTGTCCCTGCTGCTGCTGTGTTTCCTAATTCCCACCAAGCTCTCTCAAACCTCTGGGACCCCGTCTTCCTCCAACACTCTCTGTGGGATTTGCCCTCTGCTGTAAACAAATCATTTCACTGGATACTCCCAGAATAACAAGGCCCCCAAGATAACTTTTGGCTAGCTGACCAGATAAAATTGCAGCAAAAAACTATCAATAACTCCCAGACAAGTTTGCAGCTGGCTGCTAGGGGGACAGGAAAATAAAATCCAGCATATCTGCTTGTATACACAAATTTCCCCTTGGTTGCTAGACACAAACTTCTAAGAGCTGCAAGCCCAACCCTTGGGCTGCACACACTTCTCATCTCTGAATTAGCACAATTCTGATTCAGTCCTGGCTGAAATGGCCCAGGCCAAGCCAGCACTCACTACTGCATGAATTTAGACAAGGAGCACATCATCTTGATTGCCTTTGCTGTCACCAGAAGGAAAGAAGCATCACGTGTAAATACAGTTTATTAGGGAACAGCAAATGAAGTAACTCGTAAAGGAAGTAAAGGTTATCACACACACTGCAGTGCACAGACAACCACCAATTGATGTAAACCCAGGACAGAGACAGAGTGAAAGGGAAGGAAAAATCTAATTTCCTCTCTAAAGAAATCCAATCCACTGCCATGAAAAGAGATCATTAATAGACTGAACCTCCAATGGCCAAGTAATAGTATTATTTTCCCCCAACAGCACATCAGGACAGAAGTTACTCTAAAATACACCTATGGAGTGACACAGGCGCTCCTTCAAAGGTACTTTTCTACACGTCATCAATTTGGTGAGAGTTCTTTTAAACACATTCTAGCCCACCATTTAATTAACACATTTAATATGTGTCAGATCAGTTGCTTGAGCACTGACATAAGCTGAGCTGACGGAGCCATCAGGCTGGCACCAGGGCAGGCAGCCAGCACAACACCTCACCAGATGTGCAGAAGCACACTTAATTTCTGACCTCAACTGATAGTCTGGATCTACTGGATGGAGCTATCCTGATAGGGAAATATCTAATCAGAACAGTTTTCTTTTGCAACAAAACTAGATCAGATATACAAAAATTGATTAAAAAAAATTGGTATGCAAAGACCAATATAGTGCCAAAACTGATGCCAGGCAAAATACCCTTTACATAGATTATGGAGCCTCACAGAGAGGCATAGCATGAAAAAAGTAAATATAGCTACACTTCTCATGCAAAATCCAACTAAAATATAAGGTGCAACCTTCCCTCTCTTTATTTCCCACATGCCTTACTTGCTTCTGCAAGGCACAAATGAGTAACACCATCCCTATTTCAGGCCTCATACTGCTCAACCGCATCAGGGCATTTTAGGAGGAGCTCTCCTCTGAGTTGCAGACAGTCTGTAGCTACCCACAAGTGGAGAGTTTGGACCACAAGCACAGAGGTTGGATTCAATGCAGGGTGTTCAATCCTCATTAACTCAGTTGCAGGGGCTATAGACTTCCCAGGCACAATGTATAAATGAAGCAGAGGAGAGCAGGGCAAGGCTGACCTCGGCTCCTCCAGGGACAGGATACCCTGAGCAGAGGCTGTCTGACCAGTGTGTGGGATGCAGAGATGTCTGCAACCATGCCCTGAATACAAGCTGTCTCCCAAGGAGCTTTGGTGGCAGAGAAAGAAGCACGTGTCATTCCTCTGTTCATCCCATGGCCTCTGTATTTGCCAAGTTTTACATTGCACAAGACAAGCAACACCTTACAAAACAGACAGCTGACTGCATAAGAAACCTTTAACATACCATGCTGCTTGCCATGCACAAAGTAACAACCCCAAAGAAACGTTAAATCACATTTGAGGTACTGCAGTTGCCATCTATCCAGAGGAAAGCAGCAGCAGCCTCTCCACAGCTCCCAGCCAACACTGACTTTTGGTGACAGCTCCTGTATGTGAATAACAGCATTATGAGACAGCACAAGGAGAATGCCCCTGGAAACCTAAACAGCATGAGACAAAGAGCATGAGAAATTGGTAGATATAGAATACATTAATTTCAGTGTAAAGATGACTTAATTTAAATGCAATTAAAAAGTGGTTTAAAAGCTTTAACATAACATATTTTTATATATGTTAATTGCTGTCTATAAAAAATTTTCATCCACCTCCAGTCTAAAATTTCCTACCCACCTAACTTACTCTCCAAACTCATATAAGTATCTGTTTATTTTTGCAAGAAACCTGCTAAGATTGTGCAGATACATATGGGACTCTTTCCAAAAAGGTGGCTTTGTCCAAAGGAAATGCACAATTGGCCACAGCAATGCTTTGCAAACCTAACACCTCTGCTGTTCACAACAGCTGGCATCTTTTCTCTTAGCAGGATCTATATCATTACTGACATCTTTTTGACAGGAGTGCATGAGAGGAGCTGAAACAAATACTGATGTGAGATGTATCAGAGGAGCTCATTTTCTTTGATGCTTTAGTTAAAAGGGATCCGCATCTGTATTTGTTAGTGAATTTTTAACAATATTGTAGCTACTTAAAATAAGAACAGAAAAGAAATTCAATACCTGGAAATCTGCACATTCTCATAATTTGCCAACTGGCAAACAATATTCCAATAGCAGCTGTTTCAAAAGCTCAGTTTGCAACCTCCAGACAGATGATGGTCCTCAAAGAAGCAGGAACAAAGAAATATCAGCCTAACACCTTGTTTCAGGTCTATTAAATGCTTCCCAGCTCACTGAGACAGCAGGGCAGCTCCTCTCTCTGCAAGCACTGATCACACATGAAGTGCTCCATCAAGGAGGATGTTTTCCACTGTTACCATCCTGCTGTTGGATGAGTGAATAGATGCACTGAGGCCTGGATTTGAGCACACTGTCAGCAGAACTGCATACTGCAAACAAGAATTTGACAAGGTAGAGTTGAGTTGGTTGCAGTCTAGCTTATCAAACAGAAATTACAAGCATGGAAGAAAACCAAATGGAGGACCAAGAAATGTACTTGGTGTTTTTCAGGTCATAATAAAGCTTTGCCTGCCCTGCACCCCCTCCCTCAGATCAAAGGGAGACAGCTTGTCTGAAGCACCTCACTTCCAGAGGCACAACTCCCTTGAAAACACTTTGTTCCTTTCACTTCTGTCAACTTTGTAACAAGCTCTCCATGGGCTTACATACACAGAGTCTAAGCAAGCATTGGGTGTAACCAATGTTACCAACCAACAAACATGCAGTTGTAACCCCACACACATGCGCATATATATAAACCTACACACACAGTCATGGATATGCGTGTATGTACACACCCATATAACTGTAAAGGCAAAGGCCTCTAGCTCCTTTTCCTCCTCTGATCCCCCTGTGATGTCAGAAGCAATCAGTGGAAATTAGGGTGATGCCCTGAATAACCCATCCCATCTCAGGGGACCGGAATTGCTCAGGTGGCATCACTACAACGGAGAGAGCCTGGAACACGGCGGCGCTGGCTGAAAGCCTGCAGGGGGGCCAGCAGAAGTGCAGGCAATTTAATCAAAAGTAATTAGCGAGCCTCTTTGTGAAAGCCTGTCACACATTTGGCCCCCAGGGCACCCTCATTTTTAAAGATTCATGCCACGCACTCCGGATAGATATTTAATGAACACTGTGAAAGGGGAAATACAGGGATTCAGAGCTGCTATACTTTGCATGCTTTAAGCAACACATGCATTCACTGGAGAAGTAGTGCCATCAGACTATGGGGTGACTTTTGCATTAATAATTCTCTGTCTCCAGGGTTCAGCATAACCTTGACACAGGTCTGGGGAAGGTAAAGCCAGGCAGACAGAATTGGGATACCCATCCAACAGGAGAGATCCATGACAAACACTGCACACAACCACTGTGCCTGAATAAGAACAGGCAGGACAGCCCCATGCCAGATCTCCTCTAATTTTAAGCCCATGAGAATACAAAAAGAAAAATGAGTCTGTGGTAATGCATAGATGCTGAGAAAACTTTCTATCTCCTGATATAAAAGCAGACAGTGCACAGTTAGAAGTAGTATAGATATTGTTTTCTTTCTTCCATTTCCTAATGAGCTTTCATTTTCTAAGTAACATTACCATATGGAAAGAAAACAATATATTCTAGGGGAAAAAGAGGAAAGACCAGTGAAGATTTCCTTTTGGTATATTGATTTTGATGTGAAAAAGAAATGACATCCAACCTTGGGAAAAGACCTGCTTCCTGAAGCCATGAACATCCTATTTTTCATTCAAAATACATTCTTAAGTATTTGGTTACAGGCTTTTATTCCTTATGTTAAATGCATGATCTCTGTGCTGTAGAGAGCACTTTCCACCATGCTGTGCACACGGGGTGCTCTGTATAGTGGGGTCTGCTTATGGCTGGTTTGCGGGCAGCTCTGCAGCAAAGAGTGTAATCCAGTGAAAGTGCACAAATCTTGTCAGGGAAAGAGTATTCCCTTTCCAGCCCTCTCCAAGCACACCTCTGTTTCAAGCCAAGGGTAACTACAGACTAGCACCTGTAGGTGCACACACACAGAGATGAGCACAGTGGAACATCCCTCATGTGCTGTTGTCACACACAACATAAAATGACCTCATAATTGCCAAAGTTTAAATATTCCTTAAATTTCTTCCTTGCTATCTTTACAAATACCACTTGTGAAAGCTTTTTTCCCACTAAGTACCAGAATTCTTTGATTTTGTAAAACCTGATTAGACAGTGAAGAACAATAAAAAGGGAATTGGCATTACAATGCCTCCAGCATCTCACATTTCCATGTAAATTGCTGTGCTAAGGATGTCTGTGCAATACCAGACCACCCAGAAACACCCACTGAGATTCAAAGTTTATCCAGAATCAACCCTGAAAAATGTGTGAGTTTATTCAAGAGTTTCCCACAGCCAAGATGAATATGTAGCTTAATCAGTTTCAAGTATTAATATATTCCATTAAAACTGGGGTAAGGAAGAAATGTTTTTGCTGAATGGATGGAAAGCCTCCTGTTGCTTTGCAATAACTTTAGAAAAGAGAAAGACCGTGTTTCTTCACATCTTCCTTCCATGGAAGCTGGCAAGTAGGCTGGGAATAGATTGATCTTCCTGAGTAGAAGCCATCCTCCCATGGGTATGTTCACTTTTCTGCAGTGAAAGACCTCTTTCAAGAAAACTCCTGCCACTTACAGAAGATTTCAAATATGGCAACACTTGCTGAGTTGTACCAAATAAAACTAGAATGAATTGCTGAGCTAATTAATAGCCCAGCATTAAAAGGAATCCAAGCTCCTTGGAAAGAATCCAGCTGCAATTCATGAAAGTGGATTTCACTTGTTCCGATTACAACAGCAGTAGACTTCGTACACATCGCAGCTACAGCTAAAATTGTGAAGATATATGCCCATACCTTGAGAAATGAATGACTGTTAACCTTCTCTTAGCAGTACCTACCTATTTCTCTATGTGATTTTCTGTTTCAAATGCAAGCTCCTGTTAAGTGGTGCTTCACTGTACCTGTGACAGATGTACAAAGCCAAAGATAAGGGCTGAGGGTAGAGATAATGTTGTCTAGGAGACCACCTGGCAGAGCCTGGTATAGATTTCACCTTGCCTAGGTACAGTCAATCTGCACTCATAAGGTCAGAGAATCTTAGGGAGGTTCTCTCTGCAGTAAGTTCTGCTACTGATTTTGAAGACAAATGCACACTGCAAGCAGTTTCTCCATTATTTGCAGTTTTGTTTGTGCAGCAATACTTAGATTGCTTATAGTACATAAATGGCAGCGTGAAGCTTATGTGCTGTTTCCTATGCAAGGGTTGCATCATGTGTGGTGTTAAATCATCACTGCTCAGGGAACAGTTTCAGGTACTTAAAAAAAAATCTCCTATATTTACCACCCTTTTGTGGCAAGAGAAAAATGTATAGAAGGTGGGAGAGTGAGAAAGAATGACAGAAAGAAGATTGTGG
This sequence comes from Anthoscopus minutus, assembly GCA_013399455.1. Classification (NCBI taxonomy): domain Eukaryota; kingdom Metazoa; phylum Chordata; class Aves; order Passeriformes; family Paridae; genus Anthoscopus; species Anthoscopus minutus. The sequence goes on along the minus strand of VWYI01021319.1, from coordinate 83,876 downwards.
TCATGGGAGGGGAGAGAGATAATTACCAGAAGGATTGCCCCTGGCTCATCATATCAGATTTCCTTCCCACACTCAGCTTTGAATAAATCATTCCGTTGCTTGACACAACAGAAATAATTCAGTTACTGTTTCCAAATTTTCCTTTGTGTCTTCTAGCAGAGCCAGCAAGGGGGATAAAAAAAAGCTGAACTGGAAAAGTACAGGAGCTGAGAAAAATTTTTCAACTCAAACACCGGTTTACTTTCAAACTGTATTCAACTACATAAAGGAATGTAGTAAACTACATGAGAACTCCTATCCATGAGAAAAATGCTGAGAGATGGGAGGAAAAAAAAAGCCTTTGTGGCTGATCCTGCCTTTCCTGGTGTGATGGTGGATCCTCAGCACCATCAAGCAGGGCTCTGACACCACCACTTCCCAGGGCAGGTCCCTCTACCTGTAGGCACACAGCAAACCTGAGCACACTGTGGGCATGTGTTTCTCCTGGCATAAGCAACACAGCAATGTCTTAGGGGCCTTTCCCAGATCAGGTAACCACACCGAGCATGGAACACTCTCCACAATTCCAGAGCAGCACCAGGCACATGGCTCAAGGGCCAAACACCCCCAGGAAAGGAGGGCAGAGCCCTTTGCCAGACCATTCACACCACAAACCTAAAAAGTACTTTCTCAAACATTTGTGGGAACATGGAGGAACGGATTCCTGGCTACAGACTTATCTAGCAAGTTGCAGAGTCCAATTAGGAAAACCACCTTGTACCTTATAGCCAGATTTTACTAAGTTACAAGTTAAAGAACTATATCCAAAAGATATTCTGGGTTACATGGGAAGTAAGCACAACTAACAGATCTGAAAGATCTGTTTTTGCTGAAACAAAGACTGTGGACATGTAATTTGAAAAAATAAAATTAATGTTCACTTACATTTGTATATGTTTACAGAAGCAGAGAAGCCAAAAACTGCTCCCCTGTCTTGCTGAGTGATGTTTCTAATCAAAATTAGAATTTCTCCAGACCCCTAGAGAAAGCTGCTGCACAAGGCTGTCTGGCCCCAGACAGTAAGCAGGTCTTATACAGCTCTGTCCACTTGCATGACACTTCCAGACATAGGGAATGTTTAATCACTGTTTTCTCATCTAAAAACAAGGCCAGAGCTGGAGGAACTGGAAAACTCGGAATTCAAGCTGGAATTACTGAGCACTTGGTCTGCTCCAGGTGGCTCCTGAGGGCTTTGCATGGGGAAGCACCTTCCTTCATCACTGCCTGACTCAATCCAGAACACCAAATTTAAGCCCAGGTTTTTAAGAATAGGGCCTTCTCTTATTATCACTATTTGCTTATTTTAACAGCAATATGAGCCTATGCCACAATGAAATGTAGAATTTAGAAATCAGAGTTACAAAATTAACAACTAAGTAACAATTCAGTGAGGTCATTTCTTCAGCCACCTCCTCACCTTTATAATTTAGCCAGATGTTTCACACAGAAGAAGGAATATCTTTTCTACTAAGAGCAGGAATAGACAGAAGTAAACAAAAAACCTATCCTTTTCCAAATAAACTGACTTCTTTCCAGCTCTTGCCCAAAGGAGAGGAAATGTCAGGCATTCACAAAGGCTGGGTGACATAACACCCTGACTTGCTCCAGATGAGTGAGATGCTGGATATCTGCACCAGGAACCACAAATGTGGGAGTATCCCAAGCCACACAGAACCTGCCCAGCTTTTATACAATCTCAGCACAGTGCTGGGAGAGGGCACAGGTACTACCTTTTCCCACAGCAGCAAGTGGGGAAGGGTCCTATCATTTTGCTCACTCTGCCTCTTGCACTCATTATGCAGAACAAGAGCACTGGTGGTGAAATAAAAAAATGACCTTTTCATGAAGAAGAAAATTGCAAAGCAGCTAATTAGCTTTTGCCCTCTGTTTTACTCTTCAGCAAGAGGCTCACAGCTCCCAGGGCACAGAGATGTCCTGTCAGACAGTAAAGCTCACTCCCCTGCTCTCATCTTCCAGCATTCACTGCCCAAGGGTAAATTGCCAGTAAATACAGAGGACGGGTGCTCCAGCAACACACAACCAGCCTCCAGCAGTTTCACCACCAGTAATGAGTTTCCCTCACCCCAAAATCCAGACATCACACACCTGCACATTTGCCTACCTAGAGTTAGGTCATTTGTATAACCTTCACCCTGAGGTGTTTTTTCTTTTAACCTGACCAGAAGCTGTTGCTCAGATCACTTTGCACCTGACACTGTAGGACTATAAATAACACCTCCACAACACAGCCTTGTACTCACACACATTTGATTAAAATAAAGTCAACTAAAAGGCAGACCACCTTTGAAACGGAAACAAATAAAGGGCTGAGAATTTGAAAGAGATAATTTCTCAGCTTTGTCAGGCTGCTGTCTCCATTGCTGTCCTGGTATCATCAGCATTGTTTTTGCATAATCACATAAACACAAATCAAAACAGAAAGAAAATTCTAATTTTTGGGGGGGCGTAGAATTGAGAACAACACATCAATATAATAACTACAATAGCACAACCACCACCCAGGAACAACTTAACATTAATATATTCACCCACGACTGGCAGAAAGTGGTATGCAAGTCTCTAAAGGGAGAACACAAACACTGGTAAACAAAAATGGAGCAAAGCAAATCATCAGCCCCTGCCTTGCCCCAGGCTGGTAGTTCACTGGCAGGCTGGAGATGGCTGAGCCTTGTCACTTGTGGCCTTCCTCCCTTTAAGGGAACTCAATTTACAGCCAATTTCAGAACTCCAGATATGAGAAATCGGAGACACTGATGTGTTTTAGGCACCATAGCTTGGTTTTAATATTGACCCAGCTAACTGGCAAAGAATCATCTGCAAACAGTGAGGAAGATTAAGATCTGAAGTGTGGCAGCAACTTCATTTCCAAATCCTTCTGCAGCACAGGAAAATTCCCTGTGTATGTGCAGTTCACCACACAGAAGAGAGCAGGGAGCAAAAAATATCCAAGCTGTGTTCAAAGAAGGAAAAGTGTAGGCGTGCAGGGCTTGCACTGATTTATTACTGGCTTATCAGTAGCTAACATATAAAACCAACTATAAAAGCAACAGATGCAAAATATTTTCTATTTTAAAAATCATTGCACGCTCTTCCTTCCTAGAAGGTACAAAGGCTCAGAACTGACTTTTCAATTTGAACAAATGCCTGCTCAAGCATAACAAAGAGGGAAAAAATGTTAAGGCAAAGAAAAAAAACCCCAAACCCAGACTTGCTCTCCCTCACCTAATCACAAATAATGTAACAAGAGTTCTTACATTCAAGTACAGGTTTTAAATATACAAACTCTAAGCTTCATTTTTTGGGAAACTGAACTCATTGAGAAGCATGCAAAATAAATAACAATGTTTGAAAATGTTGTTAATTAGGACATCTGCATGTCTAAATATTAAAAATATTTACACCACATTTAAAGCTCGAAGCCTAATCATTAATTTTCATACACCACACCAGATTCAATTGCCAGTTAAAAGGGTCTTCCCTTTTACTCAGTAGTCAATTATTCATTAACACGAATAGAAACATTCAAAGAAGGCACAATTTATTTCAGAGACAGATAGGAATTTGTAATTATAAGATATCTGAATTTAATTTTTTTTGATAGAAACAAAACATGAGGAAACAAGACACCTAACTGGCCAACATCTGGATGAGCTCTGGAAAAATAACTTTGGGCATGATTTTTGATATTGAAAGACCCATGTGATCACAGCATCTGCAAACATTTTCAGCTAATGAAAGTATGCCCAGCAGGAGTCTTACATTAAAACCACTCCTGCAGCTTGTGAAGCAAGTTAGCCTGGACCCAGCTCTACAGTTATGCTTCCACTTAGTGACTAACTGCACTATTTCTGCTTCAACAAAACATGTTGGATGTTATAGGAACCAAACAGATATTTGTACCACTGCAAGCATCACCAAGTGCAACAGACTTAATTGAAACAAGAATACAGTGTATATCCAACCACCCTAAGAACATGCTTCTCTTGATTATACCTCTCACCACCAGGTATTTCACATCAAACAGGAGAAAGTGTCTCCGTTACAGCCGCTTCCTTCCATGGTTTCACACATAAACCACTTAATGACTATGTGCTACAGCATATACAGTCAGTTAATATTTATCCACACTTTCACTGCCTACCTTGTATCACCAAAGGAGCCTAGCACAAAAACTACTGATTCTCAAAATATTCATCAGTCTTCCTGTTTGTTGAGGGGCAAACAGGCTGCTGGGACAGGGTAGAGCAGCTTTGTACAAATCCACTGCAATGCTTTATTTCCAGCTCAGAAAAACGGCAAATTAAAAGAAAAACCCAAAAAACCAAAAACCCAAACAAGTAAAGAAAATGAACATACAAACAAAAAACCCAGCCAAAAAACCAACCATGCTCTGAAATGAGATGGTGAATTTACCTAGGTATGAAGGAGGCATGTAACATGCCTTCACTATGAAGTAGTCCAGGTTTCTCTTTCATATCTTGCCAGAAAGTTGGTGGGCTGAGGGAAGAGTATTTCATCTTCATGTCCTGATTTTTCTGACGCAAGTAGGGCAACTACAATTGGCCAGTGGATTTTGGAAACAATTTATAACGCTTCAGAAGCAAAAACTACACATGCTTCAGTATCAGTATGCATCAGAATGCAGCTGGCTTATACTGCACTATCCAAAACCTAGGTTAATTAAAAATATCCAGTCTCCTAAAGATTCACAAGTTGGACTCCACAACAGCTGAAGCACATTTTCTGAAGTTCAGATGGCTAGAAGTTGAGAGCAACAAGCAATATTTGAGACATGACTTCATTCTGAAATCAACAGAACTAAGATATGGTATTAATTAAAAACACATCTGAAAACAGCTAACTGCAAAATTCCCTGGGATGCATGGAACACGGTGCTATTTGCTGCTGGGATACCCATACTATTTGATCCCCTTTTCTGGAAAAGGGACTACAGGTCTTCCACTTAAGTGAATTTCCCCTCTCTTTCAAATTTTTTTTGCAGTGAGAACAGAAAATTATTTTGGCATTAAAGAGGGGTTTTTATTTGATTTGTTTTGTTGCTGTCTTTTTTAAATAAAAACAAACACAAAACTCCTGCATGCTTTAAACAGTGATATGTAAGAGCAGGAGTGGGCAGTCTCCAGCAAGGGATGGCAGATCTTTCTGCATTTGCATATATCTGAGAACACCTTGTGCACACTAGATCTGGCCACAGGTTGCCTGGAAGAAGCCATGCATGGCTGTGGTGCAATGAGCAGCACCCCTCTAGCACAGCAGGTTTTGGGTATCTGCATGGATGCCAGCCCACTCAGAGCTCTCATCCCTGCCCCAGATTTTTTGGGGCTGCTTTGACACTGGGCCAGTGATGGAGGCCATGTGGGTAACAGAGCACATTGAAAGAGCAGGAGCAGGAGATGAAACAGGGAGAGCAGGGATGGCAGCATACAGAGGCACCTTCTCTAAATATGAAGAGAAAAACAATAGCTCAAGTTTGGAGCTAAACCTGCCACACCACATGTCACTACTGCTATGTTAGAAAGACTATAGATTGTGCAGCCCTGGGGAATGATGTTTGTCAGCAAAGGACCACAGGCATAGCAGAGGAGACACTTATGTTCATGGAATATGATCCTCACCACATTCCTTGTCAGGTGAGCAACCAAAGCATTGAATTCCCAAATACATGTGTAAATGTGGACGAGATGGGGTGGGTAAGGTCTGGTTTCCATAATACTTTAAGATAACTAGTGATGTCTGCAACTGTTATGTATTTTTAGATGAAGCATTTAATACAAGAAATCAAAAAAGTCTAATATTACCAGCATTTCCTACACACTCTATTCCTTGAACTAACTGATCCCTGTAATAAGTTACACACTGAAGAGTATGAAGATCCAAAGCCCAAGATCTAATGCACTTTATATAGGATTAGAAAAAAGCAAAGCCATGGCTGAAAAAATTAAGTTCTCTGTGACTGCATTCCCCACGAGAAGCTCACTACAAAGAGCTGTATGAGCTCCAAATGCAAATGTCTGTTGGAGTGAACAGCCTGGGACACTAAGGGGCTTAATATCTTTGGAACTAAATAAGGAGAAGCAATAGAGAAAGAATTTCTTAGTACATTTACGATGTTGGCAACACAGTAGATTTCCGTATCTTATATTAGAAAAGAAAGGCATAACAACCTGTGGTGTTAAAGACTTAGTGTCGTGGGCCAAATCTAATCCAAAGGCATAGATCTGAGTCTTAATAAATAATCCCCCAAAACAAGCAGCCTGACCTTCCCTCTTTCCCTCTTCCTATTTGCTTCTGTGTTAGATGCTAGATGATGTTTTTTCCCCAATCCAGCCTTGCCATTGCATGCATTTCAAATGCTTCAGCAGCCACCACCAGATGCCTCTGAGAGAGGCCAGAGTCTCCTCTGGGGTAGCTCTTTCTAAGAGTAACATCTTTCTCTCTTATATATCATAAGCACAAAAATGCAAGTGACTAAAGAAATGAAAATTTGGAGAAGAGTAATTTCTCAGGAAAAAGATGGAGGATGTATTCTGCATGGGAAATCAAGGAACACAAGTGGTGATGTGAAGGAATTAAAACATATCTCTTCCTTGGAGATATTAGCAAAATACAAAATTTGCCTATTTCATTGGTGCAGTCCTGCTTATTTCCAAAACCAGACAGCATATCAGGTCTTTCCACTTAGTAGAGATACGGAGTGAGCAAAGGGAAGTATCCTTGTCCAGAGACCCTGGTTCTCTCTTCCAAAAGAACTGCATCCTAAGCAGCCTGGCACCCAATCCCTTCCCACAGCCAAATACCAGACATCCCAGACATCCCTCGCTTCTGGTACAGACTTACCATACTTTGTACCAATTTTATAGCTATGGCTAAGTTGTTTCCAGCACCTAAGAACACTATTGCATCTTCAAGGTAGACTTTGATAGAGATTATTTTAAATCATGTCTAAAGCTTGCTGAAATCCTAAAGTGCACTGAAGCAAGCTGATGTCCTTCGACTTGGCAATTTCATTCAGACATCTCAAAAGAAAAATTAAAACAAAAAAATTAAAATCAATGAACAGTTAAAGAATGGGAACAACACTTAAGACTGAGACCACTCAGGTGTTTTCCCCCAGAGAAATTCAACGCATAAAATAAAATATCCTTATAATTTCTTCTTAAACCACTGCTTCTCCTTTCCCCACTGGGCACTGGGCACCCACCCACCCAGATAAACACTGACCTTTCTCATTCCCAAACTCCTGACAGAGAATTTGTGCTAATCTCCCTGCAAACACCACTCAAAGAGTCTTCCCGGATGCAAGAACTACCACACACCACAGGAGTCAGATAAAGCACAAAGGTAAATTCAGAAAGTCAAACACATTGAATGATGTTTTTGTTGTTGCTCTCGCACACCCTGATGTGACCCGGGCATTCCTGGGATGGGGTGAGTGATGCTCCCTCTTACACCAGCAGCAGTTGATGACAGGTTTCAGTTTTAGCCTGCTGACAAGTTAAGTGCACTGCAGAGATACCAGATAGCCCAAGAAAACCTCACCTTATTTTCAGACATACCCCCCTGCCACTCACTTTTTATCTCCAATACTGCAGTGCACTATGTAGGACTATCTTCTTTCTAGAAAGCTCGTTCAGGTGTGTGGCTTTTCATCTGGAGATAGTTCAGGTATGACAGTTGGCTGATTTTCATTTTAAGAAAAGGTTAACAAGCAAAGGCAAGAGTTGATGGGGTGGGTGGGAGTTTAGGGAGTGAGGGGAACCTTTTAAATACAAATCACACTTTTCTGCACTTTTAAAGCTGGAATTATATCAGCTCTATTTGAATATATAAATAAAATCTTATTGATTTTACATTTGAAAAATAGTATCCTTATCATAATTTAAATTAATTATAAAAAATTAAAGCTATATTAATTCAAAACACTGTTCAAGGAAACAATGGTTTGCTTCTCAAAGATTTCAAGCAAGGCAGACATTGAGCTTGCAAAAGCCATAGACCAATGCTCTGAAACAAGAGCTTGCAGAAGGTCTAACTCAGCTCCTGACAGCTAAACTTTCCCCCAAATGGCCAAAACACAGTCTGTAATATAAGTTTGTTTAAATGATCACATTTCTGTGGGTTTTGAACTTGTTGCTGGAAGCAAGCTATGGGAATTGGGACATTTCAGGATGTAGAAATCTTATGCTTCTCTTCCCTCGGTATCCACCATGTTATCTATTCTATCTAAACTCTGAAGGACATGATGAACAGAAACAAAAAAACACAATGCTTCCTTTGTTTATTGACATGTTAAATTGAAAAAGCAAACCCATATTTTGGCAAACTTCTATTTTGTTCATTTGAACAATCTTTTGTCTCACTAATTATTAGTCTTTAAATAACGTGCTTTTTAATTCCATTTTCCATCCAAGCTCATCTTGGCAAACACCACAAGGGAACAACAACCATTAATCAGGGATCTGAGCAAGAGTATGCTGAGCCCTAAAACTACTTCAGTGAGCATGTGTACACATCCAGCATGTACCCACCCAGTTCTCCAGGAACTGTGCCAAATGAATGTGACAACCATATTTAATTACAAGTCAACACATTTGAGTTACTACCAGCCAATCACCATTTACTTCCTCTCGAAATGAATCTTAAATAATGAAATTCTGACTTTACCTTAAAGTTTCAGCCTTGCTGTCTGAAGGCAAGAATATAAAATCTACAGCCAAATCCTTGACTTTCTACATAGCAAATACTTTGTCTACTTTAAGATCCAAAACTGGAAGTTTGGAGGAATAGGAACCACCTCATGCACCGACTAGCAGACGCTCTGCAATTTTGGGTATTACATGAAGCACTCTGCCTACTTCATTTCTTCCCTTTCCCACCAACTTCTCCTTGAATTCTGGCTGACACACAAAACATTCAAGACCCTTGCATTTGAAAACTGCTCTGGCCATCCTTTCATTACACACAAAAGAAGGTTTTTTGGCTCAGACGTTGATGGTTGTCACCAGCCATGTTACAAACCAACTAAGTGAAGCTTTAGACCTTGCTTCACACAGCCAGCAAAGCCTTAGTCTTAGCACTAAGTTAAAAAAAATTTTAAAAAGCATCAACATCACAGTCAGGTATGCAAAACCACTCATGGCTCTCTTACAACAACCAGCCAAGTTCAGTGCTGGACAGGCTTGAACAATATTGTCTAAGGCAGGACAGCAATATCTGACAGGAAGAGTCACAGTGGTAGATGGATGAGAATGGATCACAATCATCTTCTGAGGAGGAGGTATTAAAAAAATTAAAATAGACTTCATATGTTCTAGTGCATGAAAAGGAGATTTGTCAGAGTGAAACTGTCCTGAATAAACCTATCAAACCCACGTGATTGCAGGGTGCTTCTGATGCCAAAGAAAGCCATTTTGAATCCAGATTTACTGAATTATAAACTCACAACCTTAATATTCTGGCCCACTGTAGCTGTATTTTACTGATGTGATGTTTGTTGAGACAAAGAGCTGTGCAGCTATGGGGCAGCGAGGCAGGGCCTGACCACTGCTATGTCTCAAAATTTTTTACCACTAGAAAAGCTCTCCCTCAATCAGTTTGGAGAGGGGAGTGTGGGGGCTGTCTATTTTACTGCTTTGACATTTTATGTTTGGAGATATAAGAAAGACAATGTTCAAAAACAACTCTGTATGAAGGTTTGAATGAGCATTAAGAGACAGAAAAAAAGAAACAGGGTCATGTCTCAGATGCAAAAATTGGCAGCACACATATAAAACCACACAAAACCAAGCTAACAGGTAAAATGCATTTATTTATAGAACAAATTATACTTTTGTCAGAGAAATTAGACAAATATATTTAAATGCACCAAATAAAATTTAAATTCACTTACACGTTGGTTCACTACAACCTCCCTCTTTAAATATAACCCTAAGCAGATCCTTTCCATTTCCCAACACAGTCTAACTGCCAGACACATACATTCAGCTCAGTTCAATGATCATGATGCATTCTTCATTCATCTCATCCTCTTGTTTAAGGGGAAGTCCAAAGATTACCTATCCTCACAAACAGCCTGCTCAGGCAGGAAAAATGTGGAGTCCTGTCAGACAATGGTCTTTGCTCAGAGGATGGAGAAACTTCATGGTGACTGCTGTGTGGCCCCTGGCTCAACTCAGATGCCACGCTTGGATGTATTTCTTCAACTGGCACCAGCCACCTCCGACCACACATTACCTCCACCTGCACCGCTTGCCAAACCCTCCAGAAGACTCTGTATGAGCCAGGTACCCCAAAGCCCTGCCCAGCATGGGTTTCAGTCTCCTGTGAAACAAGTCAGAACAGCCACCATCCTCAGAACTCCTCACCTACTCATTTAACCTAAAAGGAGAAGCCACTTCCTTTAATCTCCAGGCTGCGCTACTTCTTTTATTCAGCTGCCTTTAGGGGACTCCTCTGTTCCAGGAGCGGGAAATATTTCACGTCATAGCAGTTTGTCCAGGAAGCTCTGAGACACTCAAACATTTTCCAGCCTTATCAGCCATGTAACAAGGCTTTATCACTAGAGCTTGGTTCACAGAGTCATTAGGTCAGTCATTGCCTCGGTCACACACAGCCATGTACAGGGTTCTAAATGAAACCTCAGTGGCCACCTACACCGCAGGAGGGTGTGGGCTGAGATCTTGTTTACAGGAGCACTCAATGTTCTAAACATGTGGAAACTTGGCAATGGTGAGCAATGCTTAAATACCTTATGAGCTTTTACCTATTTAGCTAGCTACTTTTAAAGCACATGCAAATGCATCCTCCTGCCCTTCAGCTGAAGCTGAGAGCCCTCTAAAGGTGCCAAATGCTAAGAGTGTTGGAGTTGGTGGGTGTTGGAATCCAAAATAAGTGTCTCTCTGAGTCCCTCAGAGAGAGAAAAGAATTAAAATATATTAAACCACATAGACATGAAGTAAGAGTTTAGGTTTTAGTTTTAACTAAGTTCTAATATAGTTTAAGTGCCTTAAGAGTCTGTGTTAG